>JADDOH010003119.1:0-311286 GCA_016648135.1 Agrypnia vestita | reverse complement strand
GCGATAGTGATCAGACAACAGATGACTCAATACATACAACACAATACAACACATCATGACTTCGGCACGGTATTGCAAGCCGATACTTAACCACAACACCAACATTCAAGACAACACATCAGCCCTGATGATGGACCCTGCAATGGGATCCGAAACGTCGGCCCGAAAGGTCGTAACAACACGGCATAATACCCCAGTAAACACAAACTTGAAGACTTTTTTAGATTTAAAGAATGGTTTGTTTTCAAAAGATGATTAGAAATTCAGAAAAGTAATTACTATTTAAAAATCTAAATAGTTTCGGATGTGGTATCATCATTATCACGACGAACACTACTGCTCTGCCAAAACCATAATGAAAAAGAAAAAGAAGATGTTGTAAATCTCTATATTAATGCATATTTTATTCTCTGTTATTCTCTTCTTCTTCTTTGCACTGTCACATCTCATTGCCTAGGTAGGCGATTGGGGTTGGCTTTTCTTGTTCTCAGGCTGTCGTGGGTGTCGCTTTCATCTAGGCCGTTTTTCTGCAGGATTTTGGAGCATTGCATCATCAAGGAGTACTTTGGTCTTTCTCTGGACGACTATTGATGACGCTCCATAGATATTTTCCGCTTTACTGTGAGGTATGGTGGTCCCCGTCTTATGTTCCCATATGCCCATCATAGCTGAAATACCATCGCATTCATTTTACGTCACGCAAAATATAAAACCCTACTTTAATACTGTGTATTGATTCATTTACACGAGAAGAAAATTTAAATAAGTAAGAATTAATTATAATATTTATAAGTCTACCTACATAATGTTACTTATTATTAATCCGTATGCGTAGCATACTTCTAACATATTTAAATATGTTGTATTTTAAGCTTAATGGTTTTTCTTTTTACTCAGATAATGGGTACTTATTTATGTAAAATATTTATTAGGTAACTCATTAGCGAACTTGCTAATGTATCCTTTTTCTGGCTAATAATTTAGTTAAACTCAAATTCAACGCTGTTTCAAGTTGATAGAGCATTTTTTTAAATGCGATGTAGGATATGTAAGTTAATTGAAAAGTTAGTGACTGGGTAGTGAAGGAATGTATTCATCTCAGTGTCACGTTTCATTTGTTATTTTATCAACTGCAATTTACTATTACAATTTTGGTTGACAATTCTGGCACAGATATTGCTATGATATTGCTATAATATCATATTTTATTTTATTTCATTCTTTTGCTTCACTTCACTTCATTTTATTTTATTTTATTTTATTTTACAGCTAGCAATAATTAAGTAAATACAAAGATTGTTAAACATAAAAGTCAAATATAGCTTTTCACTGATAGTTAGATTAATTTATGCCTCCTACGTTCAACGTTTGACAGGTTTTTTATTATTTACAAATATAAAAAAATATTATTTAAATTATTTTCCGTGATACTTCACGAGTGTACGACTAATATTTAATATGTATGTAGTATATTTTTGACGGACTACGGAGAACGAGAACCGGTGTTGGCTATGTCGGTTAGTTGCTGCGTTGCTGTTCACGCGAACGTTTGATCCTTTCTCTAGCCGCGTAATTTCGTTTTTTTTACCCTTGAATTTAGATGTGACTGGAACTCTAATTTCAAGTGCGTGGTCTCGCATTTTCGCTACATGCTTTCGCTACACAACCCGCTACACGCATTCATCGCAATGCGCCAAAAGAAAACAACATCAATATTTATCCTTTGTAATGTTTTTTCCAAATTTCCCTTCACGAGCACATCTCCCAAGAACAATGTACGCATTTCAAATTACCGCTACCATTTCGCCAACGCAGACAAAGGTTTCGTTTACAATAGTTGCCGGTCCTCGGGCAGGATCACACCGTTTTACTTATCTCCGGCGGGGTAATGGATCACCTCGATGATTGAGAATGGAGGAAAGAAGTGTAGAAACTCATTAAGTCCTCCTTGTGAGGATCCGGAAGCGCGGATTTCCTCAACTCGAGCGGAAGCCCGACCCGGCCACCCTACCGGGGAAAATATATTATTTTCCAAGAAAACCCGCTGAATACAAAACAATCACAAAATTAGGCCTTCAGTCAGTGCTGCGAAAACAAGGCACGTTTTTTAGTTCCTTCATTTGTGTATATATTTTTTTTATTTAAAACATTTAGAAATAAAATTCGTAAATGCAAGTTAATATTGAACAGAAAACAATCTGATACTAACGCACAAGAAGAAACATGCAACTTAAAGACGACAAGCCTTCTATATATATTTTTACATTAATTCTTTAGTTCTTCTTTTTTACTTTAATTTAGCTTGTAAATACTCCTCCCATAAGCTCGAGCTTTGGCTCATATTATGAGGAGTATAATGTCTGTAAAAATTTTATAATATATAATCAATTTATTATAAAAAACATGTATCTACTGTATAAACTAATAAATATAAATATTTTAAAGTCCCTTAAGAAAATTAAATTGCAATTGATTGGTTTCTTCAATAAATAAATTCAGTTGTCAGTGGCCAGCGAATAACAATGGATCAAGAAATGATGATGCATAAATAATATTGCTTAACAGCAAGCATCGCACAATATCGCGATCAATGTGTATCAAATTATTAAGATAAATTATTGGGTCATCGTGTAGATACGTATATTCGCAGGTATATTAGAAAGGCCACGATGGGTGGTAAGAATATTGGAGTGGAGGCCCTGGACAAATAAAAGGAGTGTTGGAAGACCACCAAACAGATAGACCGACGATAATATATTGATTGCTGGTGGCGCCTGGATGCGGAGTTGTCAAGCCAAAGACGAAAGAAAGCAGTTGGTAATGGATAGGCCACTGTGGAACAGCAGAGGAAAGAAGAAGGCTGATAAGAAGAAGTAGGTAGACTTTTAACTGTGCTTTCCTTTTAAAATTTCACTGCAAATTATAGCTGTTTATTCTGTCTTTGAAAAAAACTAAGCTGAAACTCTGAATTCTGAAGCTGAATTCTTTTATACCTGCTAGAATACCCTTCCAGTTAACCTAGGTCAGCCTTTAAAACGTCTGATTTCCTTCATACTTGAGCGACATTACTTTTCTCCTATGAAAAGTCTTAGTGGCACCTCTATTATTTTCGAAAGAAAGATTTGTTCTTGCACTTTTCAATTTATTTTACACAATTTTATTGGGCTTAATTATCAACTCACTAGAACCGAACAGCAATGGGGGTTAAAAATTATGAGAATAAAGGAAAGGAGATGGATGGTGAATGGGAACAATACCGTGGACTGTATAGTATAAAAGGTGAGGACATAGGATGCTCAACCTACCTTTCGACGACACTTTTTTCTAGAATTACTGCATAAATCGAATCAAATATAAAATTCTTCTGGTGCTTCAAGTCGACGAAATGAAACTTTATCCGATAGTCAAATTACTGCTCTGAGAGTAGGTTTCAATAATCTGTAATAACTCAATAATATGCCCCACTAGTCGAGCTCACGGTTTCGAACTGACGGAAAGAAGAGGGTGGGGATCGTGACGTTAACGCCAATAATAAATATAGTTTCGCAAATTGAAATTTAAAATTGGCAAAATTAAAAGCAAGTGTCAAGTAGTGAATACTGAACAAAATATATGTAATGAAAAATTTTAACAGAATGTAAGTATATATTTAAGTAACCAATATTGGTAGTAAAAACCACTACCAGATTTACGGTCTACCGGTTTCGAGACGTACCCGTCTCTTCGTCAGGACCAACACTACACTACTATATTCACAACACTATACACCCCAATAATAGTATTATTAAACTATCACCAAAATTGATCACATGCGTGTTAATCTTGTCAGAGACAAGCATGCACTGATTATAGCCTACTGAACAATTCAGGAATCTAACGAGGGAGAGTGAGAGGGGGCGGGGTCTAAAGTGGGTGTTACCACATATTTTGTGAACGTTAAATTAAACGAAGGACTATATGGAAAATTAATTTGGTTATTAATGAAATATTTTAACTCTATATTTAAATGTTACCAAAAATGTTTCATTGCCACTTTTTTCATATTATGTATCATTGATCATATGTATATTACTGTAAGCCGTTATAAAATTATTATTCATAAACAAACATTGTAAATTATTATAATGAGCATGACAAATACATAAATGACGTGTTTTCATGGTATAAAACAATTAACGAACATTCATGCTACAGAAAAAAATGTGTTTGCGTGAAAGTTTTCAAAATATTTGTTTCGGTGTGTTTTTTTTTACATGTATTATATTTCGTACCCGGAAGTTAGACAGCCTCATTACGGAACTTCAGAAATTTTACCCGGAACACGTCACTGGCGCGGCCAGATTTTTTTTTGAGAAAAAAGCGGAAACTCTCGTGTCAAATTGTAAAATAAAATTTTGTAAAAATTTCCGCGTATTTATTTATTCGTATATAAATTGTGTCGTTTATATCAAGAGTGAGCTATAATACGAAATCACATGTTCCTGTTTATGGTTTTTGTGTTTAGTTTGTAGAACTTGTTATTAAGTTCTCCATGTTAATTAATTTTAGCGTTATTTTAAATGTGACAGCTTGGCTTTTCGACAGTTTCGGCTTGTAAGGCCATTACCAAACAGTGGATATATATATATATATTTTTTATTATTATTTATCTTAATTATTTAGTTCCACACATAATGTTGTATGGGCTAATATATGATTTCACTTAGACATATTACATTCCTTCTAATCATTTAAAAGTTTTTATAATAAAATTTTTGCACTCCAGTATAAACCTCCTTATATTCTCCATGTTTTTAATTTCCTCTGGCAGGCTATCGAAGATTTTTATACCTTTATACATCATACAATTTTGTGAGGTGTTTTTCTTTTTCTTTGGTAGTCTCATGTCGCTTCCTCTTGTATTGTAGGAATGAAAATCCTTTTTCACCATGTGTAATCGAAATATTTATAAGATTTAAGTTACCCCTTCCCTTGTGGATAGTTAGATGTTTTCGGTGAAGCCCTATATTAAGATTTTTTTTTCTAGGCACTTACAATTAAAGATTCTCCGATTTATAAAATTCTATGTTACGCTTAGTTATCGAAATTCTTCTTTTTTATAAGTTATTAAATGAATTACTTTGTAAGTGTCTCTATTTAGTTGTTATTTTATTTATGCTCATGAGATTATTACATTAAATGTTATTTTAATTTATGGCCTTGATTTTTGGTTTCTTAAACATAATCAAAAGTGAAGAGAAGATCATTTTTTATTGACTATTCAATAGCATTATATCAGGATCATTTGTGCATTTATTGATTTCAAGTTGTTCAAGTAAAGTCATTCTAAAACCTTTGGTTTCTAAATGTACAGGTGTTGACGCATTATTCCTAGCGGGACATGGTTTTTATTTAATAAATGAGCTGCAAATTTTGAATCTAAATTTTTATTTTTGTACATTTATTATTCATTATTTTGTAAATTTTTGAGACATCTTTATTCGATTTTTGGAGTTTCTTAGCAGTTTCCTTTATCTGTGTAATGATTTATCTCATTAGTGACATCTGGGGTCATTTAAAGGGAATGAAAAAACTTTGGTACCGGCCGCGTTGAGGATTGTTGCAAGTCATATGTAAAATATGGCTTATAATTTAAATATATACAACTTCCAAAACTTAGTAGACATGATATTATTAATTTTATCATGGGTGGAAATGGCGAACGTTACACTGTGTAAAGTGATCACATAAGCCAGCCGTACAATAGGTCGTAAGCCCTATGTATACCCAAGACTTCTATGCCTACTTTCCCATAAAAATACAGTTTCGTCTCTGTGAGTGTGCCTCCCATAGTTCTGAAATGGAGACCTTGGGAAAATAAAAGAGGCATCGGAAGACCTCAAAAGAGATGGGCCGATGATATAGCCGTTGTGGGGGGAAAGAAATGGCTACAATTAGCCAACAACAGGGAAGAATGAAAAAATAAGGAAGAGGCCTATATTCAGCAGTGTAAAGACGAAGGCTGATGAAGAAGAAGAAGAAGAAGTCTCTGTGAGACATCTATAATATAAGTATACTGATTGATGAATGATGTCCCTGTGACAAAATCCAGTATTGTTCTGAAAAATTTGTACATATTCTAAATATTCTACTTAAAAATATATCATATATTATCAAGAAATGAAAAGAAATTATATTTTCTGAAATTTCACTCTGTTTAAATCTCTCAATATATAATAAGATTAAAGATACGCCGTTCATCTCAGATATAAAAATATACAGACAACTTCTTGTCGAAATCCAAACGAAAGCCGGAAGGTGAACCGACCAGAACGGAAATCAACGACCTAGACAGCGGAAATGGGTATTATTCCATAAGAAACGTTACTGAATACAAATCAGGCTCTACACGACACAGTGAGTACAGTACACTGACAAAAGACCTAGTCTGACATTATGTTCCGCCACTTAATATTTGACCTCTCATTTTACTGGGCTACGAGTAAAATAATGTTTTGAAAGACGTGGTAGCTTCATGATTAGGTGGTAGCTTCATGATCACTTTGATTGTTTTAAATTAACGGTATGTAATAATTCTTTTGAGTTTTAATTAAATCAATGCTCATCATTATAATAATAATTAATAATATTATAAACGAAAGCACAGATTCAAATTTAATGCAGATCGGAAAGTACGCTCATTGATACAATGCTTCACGCATATTTTTCATTTTTCCGACAAAGCTCCCACAACTCATTTAACCTCAATTGCGTATAAAATACAACGTGAAGGTTATTTTTAAAAATTTTAACAATTACCAACTTTTCAGCTAAAATGTAATTATCTCTACATAGACAGAAAATCCACTGACATTCGATGTTTTTTCACAGTTTTCCAATAAGCTTTTGTGTGTGTGCTCAATATATTTTTTCACAATACCACTAGAAAATATACATTTCTTTTAAATATATTTTATTGGTGTTTCAAAGACACGAAATAATATTTTTTATGGTAAAGTAGAACCGCTAGATTAAGTGATATATAATATACACAATGTAATGTTCACCATTTCCACCCATGATAGAATACCACATCTATCAAATTTTTGGAAGTTGTATATATATTTAAATTTTACTACCCGTTTCATATGTATTTTGTAATTATCATTAGCGCGACCGGCATCCAAAGCTTTTTCATTCCCCTTATTTAAACACAGATGTCACTAATGAGATATCTATTTTCGATTGGAATTTTTAAAGCAATATCCTTTGTATGTGTTATGAGATTGTTTCGAATTATTAGCATTACACTAGAATACGCATTTTTAAATTTATTTTCTGGTGAAATTTAAATAAACACACAATAATACATTTAGCTAGCTGATCTCAGATGCTTAAAATAGACGGAAAGCAAAGCAAAATATCTCTCCGGCTTTTGATATCAGTTCGACATTAATTACAGCTTCGTTTCCTAATGTTGCATTCGCATTCATGAGTGTAACTTAAGCCTTTTTATTTTTTTAAATCGGTCAAGTTTATGAGAATTCAAGCAATAAATCAATAATTTTAGATTTTTGAAAAGGTTTTAGCTTATCGCCCATGCAACACGTGCTTAAATGCATATACACATTTTGAAATGTATGCTTTAAGTCAAAAATAAATCTGCAAAAATTAATTTTTTGGTTTTACTATTTTAAACTGCATTTATTTACTTATTTACTCTTAAACTATATTTTCGGACAACGTCAAAAAGAAAGTTTTATTTATGTTCATTTCAAAAGTAGCAAATATAATGGAAAATTAAACTTTTTATATATTATCCAAAAATATACATAGGTTAAATTAGATATTTTAAGATAAAACGAAATTTTTTGAAGATTCCTTAGTAACTGGTACTGTCACAATATCGCGAGAATAGGAGACAAATGAAATATTTGAAATAAAATGAGGTTTTATTTAATCACCAAGTCACTGGACACGAATTTAATTGGAAACTCTTCTATAATTTACATTAATTGTCATTATGGAGAGATTTCCACTTGTCCATAGAAAATCTACTCGTCTTCCAATACATTTATACGTCTGTGCATACTTAAATATGCTTTCTCCTATCACACTTATCATTGTCGAACACCCAGAAAGTACTTATTTATTTATTCCGTTGGTTCCACTTCTATGATCTTCCTTCACTGCCAAAAACAACTGTTCGTGTCACCCTTTATATACAAAATGCCATTTCGCAAACATTCTGGTATCGTCGACAGACTTCCAAACCTTTCTAGCAATTTCTAATTTATTTCAAAACTTCAAAAACTTTGATCACTTTTAATTTTTTTATGTTTTCTCAGGCTCATGAAAATGCGTTGGGACCGTCGAATTCTTCATATTATGAAATCATTTCATTTTCTTTAAATTTTTAAGTAAAAAAACTTTACAAATCAATTGTTATTCGGAAACTGATTGGCGTTTAATAATAAAACTAAAATGATTACTAACAAATTAAATTTAAATTGCCTCAAATATTAATTAAAAACATAACAACATAATTATAATTTGATTGATTAAATTTTAAACAGAAAACTTAATAAAATCGCCAAAGCTATAATTTTTTATTCAATAATTGTAAAAATAACAATGATATTAAACAATGGCGTCGAATTTTATATTTTAACAATTTTTTAATACAATGCTCGAAAAATTTCCCCCCCGCCGTAAAACCAGCTTTCTATACAAAAAATAATATTGGTAACTTTCTGAAAAATATTATGGATAAAGATCACAAATTGACTCCTTCGAGTGTTTATAAACTAAATTTTTTGACTGTCTCCCTTTTCATATCGGAAAAACGAGTCGTTATTTTGATATTAGGATTAAAGAACATATAAAATGCTTAAATAATTTTAAAATTTCCGAATTTTCCAATCACATCATTTAGAATAACCACAGATTTGATAAAAATACAGGAGTTGTTCACATTGATAGTAAAAGTAGTCCTTTAAATAATTTAGAAGCCATAGAAATTAAGAAATCCATAAATAATAATGAATGTGTCATAAATAACTAAAAAAATCTAACGGACAGTCCTATCTTGAATAGGTTCCCTTTTACCCTATCAACTGTTTCTTTCCCACCACCCACTATTTACCCCCACTTTGACATTTGACACCGAGGTATGATTGTCTATAATTTGTAGAGTTTTTTTAGTATTAAGTACACCCTGGTGAAGGAACGTTGTTTTCAAAACCGGTTTATTTTTACCAAAAGTAAAGTGGTGAAAAACTAAGTTAATTGTTTAATTATATTATTATAAAGAAATTAATGGTAAAATCAATATCCACATTGATGTGGCTATCTCGTATCTGTGCATAGAAAATAAAGTCAAGTTTTATTGCACGGTTTTACGAGTCTTCAAGGGCGCTTACGAGAATAAAACCTCTCTAACGTTCTCGCACTGGTGTGCACTTGATAATAGGAATCAATTCAGACCACTTCAGCAACGCAGAATGCTCCCTCATTATAAGTACCCAATGAGCTGCTTGGCTTCTTCCAGGCGCCTGTTCAACCAGTCTATTTGTAGCTAATTGAGCCAACTTCGAACTCTGCCGTACGTCTAGTAGCTTCACGGAAACAGAGTACATATTGCTTTGGTATATTATAAAATATACCACTCCTGGCTCTGCTGAATGCTCTTGATAGACAGTGTAATTGCTGCCTCGTAAAACCTAATTTTATTTATTTCCTTTCTCATCGTCACGCCATTTCCCACAAGGTAACATGGACGCATTACGAAACCACACTCGCACTCGCAGTACTTCCTTCGTAATGGGATGCGATTTTATGTATTCGTTTACCAATAGTGTTTGGTAATGATAGTTAGTATATTTATCGATACACAAAATACGCACTCTTAACAGAGAGCTAGCATAGCAACAATCTTTCTCTTAACGTCATGTAACCCCAGCATCGACATATTTCACATGACACAACCTCAGTTTAAGAGAGAAATTATATCGCTCCTGACCGAAAATAGTTTGAGCGTGTAAGAAGGATTCTTCTGAAATCAACCTAAACAAAAATTGTATAGCCACAAAACGCGGGTACATATTTTCTGACTTAGTTGACCTGGGAACCTACATGCCTATTATGTCGTGCGGAGAATGTGAACTTCGTTCATCTTGTAATCACTTATTGTACTATACTTATACTGTATAATGTATTAATGTATTATTTTTATGTATTATTGTAAATTGTAATTGTAACTGTACTAATCACCTTGTCCTAAATGACTATCCATTGGGGTCATTCTGACCTGTCGATAGTCTTTAAATTAAAAAATAAAAAATAAAAATAAAATAAATAACGGTATCGTAAGCCTAGTAGACCGAAGCAAAGATGCATAATTTTTATTTTGTCATTATCATCTTCATTTTAAAATTCTTCCATAAAGTTTGCCAACCGAGCTCAACAGACTACTTTTCTCACAGTTCCCGCACTCCGTCCGTGACCTTTCAACTTCATAGAGAGACATAATGACAGCCCACCGGAATATAGCTCTCCCATAAACATGGGCGATGAAATATTCGAGTTAGGTAAAGAGGCACAGGAAAATATATATAGGCCATCACACAAAGAAACAGAAAAAGATATGTGTGTATAAAAAATAAAATAACAATTGGCTAGGTACATCTCTCGGAGAACAGAAAATCGCTATAATCTAATAGCGCCGAAGGGAATTTAGAGGTGAACATGCTACTATAAAACCTGTAAGACTGCCAAAAGTATCAAATTATGTAAAAATAACACCCAGTACACAACAATGTTCAGAGAAAAGTGGCGAGCGCTTGAGAATGCTTTCATTCAGCAGTGGATAGAAAGTGACTAACGATGATTATCATGAATACCATTTACTTTTTTGATTAAATCATGAATGAAAACTCCTGGCCTCGATTGACCAGGCCTGAACCTTTGTTTTCCACACACTGGGCCCAGTCTTGATTTTCTTAATAAAAAAAACTGTTACGTCGAATATTGTGTATTCTGTATTATTTGTATTCATAAATTGTGTTGTAGGCGTGATACATTAATAATTCATGTATCGTTCTCTTTGGAGTCCAGACCTCACCAAATTGCGTTTAGATACTGCAAAAAACAATTCTCCTTTCATTCATTCGAAATGAGCAAACTAAACGATTCTAACTATGCGACGCCTGGTCATGTAGATTGAGCCGATCTCCGGAAAACATTATTTTGGTGCGGAAGAAATTATGTGAGTTGGATAAATTTAGTATAAGAATGATGAAAATAAATTATCATAAAAAAAACTAAAATAGATGCTTTTTGTGAACCCAGAATTTGTATTCTCAAAGAAAGCCTATATCTAGAGAAGAAACGATAATTTATGTCGATGATCATTAATATTATTTTTATTAATTAAGAAGTTAAGTGCACCTCTAGCACAAATGTAGCATATAGATGCAAAACCGCCACTATCCATATGGAACCCATATGGATAGTAGCGGTTTTGCATATACACGCCACAAATGTTGGTGATCGGGAGCTATCGCGCACTCTAGGCAACGCGGCAGACATTTCAGCCAATTAGACTGGAAAATAAATTATTGAACTACTTATTGATCTGCACTATTTTTATACTTATATTTTATCATTTATTATTTTTTATTATTAATTAATCGTAAAAAGTGTATTATATTATATTATATTCAAATGTTCACAAAATACACAAACTTGTACTTTAATGTCACTATTAGGGTCATTAATGACCTGTTGACGGTCTGTATGTTAATAAAAAAGATGCTGACGACGCGCCCGCATTTCGTCTTGTAAGCCATAGCGACGACATCCTGTCGACGATCATTATACCATACGCGCTGTTATATTCCGCTCAGCAAACTCAATTCGTAAAAATTAAACAAAATTAAACAGTGACAGTTATTACTTAATACCCTGTTTGGCCTGCCTCGTCTTACTAGCCTTGCTGCACATTTTCGTTTACACGACAACACACTGGGCGTGGAAGAATTCTCCCGTTCGGGTGGGAATTCCTCTTCCTTCATAACTATCGCATCAAGGGATCTTCCATCTATCGAAAAGGTATGCATTTCCCAGGTAAGTATAGGTTGATTATTATGATTATTATGATTTCTATAGCAAGTCAAAAGTTATGGTATCATGCCGTTTTCCCGCAGGGTTAGAAACAAAGGATAGAACTCCACACTCTTATATTCTGGCACATCACTTTTGCACTTTTATACATATTTTAGGCCATTGAAGCTTTCAACTAAGCCGGGACACTCTTATGTTCCTGATGCCTTCAACACTCCTATACGAATATGTGAATAATTGTGTAAAAGTACTATGTGACTTAATGAGTTTGTGTAAGTAAGAAGTATATCATCAATTGGAATAAGTCATACCAAACAAGGCTAGGGGCATAGTTTGGAATTGGCGAAAGAAAAACGAAAATATACTTATTTCACTGGAAGTACAGTAAGTCTAGTGTACTATAGAGTACTTCAAAAATAGGAACATATGTAGATGTGTGATGTAACATAGTCGATAGATTTAGGAAAGGATCGTTAGGTGAGGTGAGAATAGTAAAAGAAACATGTGGAAACAACACGAAGGAGGACATCCACAAAAGATCTGACCACCAACGAGGGTGACTGTTGGAAATAAAATGAGTGGAAATATGGCGGCCTTTATTGTCCAGCGGTCAAGACACTGGATTTCTGGTAAGATCAAAATACATCTGTCATGATCGGGACCTCCAGGGTATTCTACCAATAATTCAAACATTCCGTCGTTGATCATTAAACTAGTAATAGTTGAAGCAGTTATCGTGCAATCCATTTCGCCTATACCAATATTTGATTAACCTCAGTACCTTACTGTTATAATTTTCAAATTACTGTTTGTGCGGACAGCATGTAAGTAGCCATGTGCTTTATTGGATGTAATATTCTATTAATCCCTCCCAATACGATATCATGCAAAAACGAAAATTAAGTTTTCTCTCTCTGAAAACGTACATGAGTAAACCAAAATACGCTAACAAATGATCACTAACCTGCGATAGACTATTCTCTTCAGCTTAGAAGACAGTCGAAATCATTAGCTGCAAAGATCTACGTGCCGCCCTTTTAAGCAGATATCTTGAGAAGTTCCTTCACACCACAAAATAACACGCAAAGGATTACAACTGGTGAAATCCCGGAGAAATATGATTTACTAATCAATTATAACATCCGTTCATTCGATGCGAAAAAATGCACATTCCAGAAGAAGAGAATTAATATATCAGGAAAAAATTGTGCGCTGGCGCAGGCTGACCAACGCCATCTAGCGTCAGATTTAGCGCCACACAAGCAGCGTCACCGCTTACATAACGTGGAAAAATCAAATATGCCTCCGGGAAAGGTTATTATATTTTTAATAGTTATTTAATTAATTATCATTTTGAGAGGTAAATACATTTATCTATTATGTCGCCTTACTAATTATCATATTTACTGTACCTGTTTTCCTTGCTTACACGTTCATACACGCGACACAACAAATTGTAATACTGGAATATTTTCCTGGTAAGATGAAACCATTATATCTATGTGATTTTTTCAAGCCTGGATAGAGTTGTAATATATTTCGTTAAAGTAATTGGGCCTCGTATTTTGTTGCAGCTAATTAAAAAATCTAGCCATGAAAGAGTCAAAACCTTACAACACAAAGTAGCGAATTTATATAAATTAGAATTTAGGATAGTTGTAATAAATAAAGAGTTTCTAAAATGATTTTGATTCATGGAACATATAAAGCAAGAGCATGAAGCAATCGGCTTGATGGTATGGTTTTTTTATGTTAATACGAGTATTTTTATTATTTTTTTAAGTAGAGATGCGAACAAGAATACGTGTCACATCAATATTCTTACTATTTTCAAACTAAACTAAACGCTTGCGCTATGAAAATAGGACTAACTTACTGGTCTGGAGTGAGGTTGAAACCCGCGACCTTTGGATCACGAGACTATAGACCTAACCACAAGACTAACAAGCTACTGTAATTTTATATTTACTTTTTTCTTTGTACCTTATATTTGTTTTTTATATATCCCATGTAATTATAATATATTTTGTCTGTATGCCATATTCTTTTATATATTTTATATACCTGCTTGTAATACTTTCCACCCATATACCATATTCTTATATATTTTATGTATCGCTTGTATTATAGTTCAATACGTGTAATACTTTCTTAGATTAAATCTATCCATTCATCCCCATCACTGATTTTCTTTTTATCTTTAATTCTTTGACTCTGTTAGTTTGTTCTTATTTTTTGTATATTGTTGAGTTACTGTTGTTATATTTTAATACATAACTTGTAAATTTTTTGGAAACTTGTAAGATGGTCTCATTACTATTTGATACTCGTGTGTAACCTGATTTTTTTTAAATTTTTGTTTTCCGTAAATAAATAAAAATTCTGAGTTATTTATAGACCTAGGATACGAGAAGTTTTCTATAGAGAAAATATTCTAAAATCAAAAAAAATTAAGCCTCAAGTTTTCCGTAGCATCATACATTGTTTCTTAGTTTAGCCCCGGTATCGAATTTTATGTTCCACACGGTTTATTTTCTTGCGCAACATAAGTCTTCACTGCTCAGCCTGCTGATGACGTACCATAATGATATATAGCTTTAAACTTTTCTAGAAAACTTTCTGTCAAAGAGAACAAAATCAAAATCGGTTTAGCCGTCGTACAGTGCTAAAAAACAGATAGACAGACCGACGTTACCTTTTATAGGCAGTTTTTCGGTCTTGTGCTCAGCAATTACTTCGGTAATTTCTATTAGATCGACCTCTTCCCATGGCCCAACATCGAAGTTTTCCTATTTTACTAGGTCATTAAATTGACATTTGTCATTATATAATTCTTTAACTCCTGTGTGTCGGTGGTGTAACGTAGGTCTACATGTCATAGAAAATATGAAATATCTACCTTATTTACGAAAACTAAAACGTCACATTTTTTTGTAATCATCGGATAGATATTTTCACACCAAAATAACTGAATTAAACTGTTACGAATGTACGGATTTTTAAATTAAAATATATTTATTCATTACTCTCGTATTTCCGGCCAGTGTGTAAAAGAGAGCAGAATATTGCTCGTCGCAGTTAAATCGAGCTAGAAAGAGCACAATACCACACATTTCAGGTAGGACAGAGATGTTGCTTGGGTTTCGGTGAAAGAGAAAACAATATCGAAAGAGCACGGTAGAGTCTCGTAACACGTGTTAGACAAAGACGGACTGCAGTCGCCGCGTTGTTGAATTTAGTTGGTAATGGTACGTCGGCGTGAGTGCACGCAAATTCGATATGCCATGATTTTATAATAATTTACTAAAATAATGCAAATATGTATGTTTTCCTTACATAATTATAGGGGGACCTATAAAAAGTCTTATCTGTATTGAAAATATATATTTTTTACCACATATTATAAACTATGTCGATTTTTAATCATGTAATACTGTGTTACACCGCCGTTCCCGAAGGAATTTTTTAGCACAATATTTTAAGAGTTAATATGGTTAAGAAATTAAATTGTGCACCGAAAACCGTACACATATTCAATTCAATTCAATTTATTTGGTATATAACATTTACATAATAAAAATATATGTAATTCGCAAATGTTATAAAATTTTAATTAACATATTGTAACGAGATGCTTAAAATAATTGTGCACTTATGTCACTTATCACAACACTATCGATAACAGCCTACGGTGATCTACAATCTTCGGGAGGCATCTGAAACATTCGGGAAAAACCTATAAAAACCTAGAAGTCACGAGAATCTTCACTTAAACACTAGACCACACTGAAACCCAGAAAGTACCAAGTACCAGCGTCTTCAGGTATAAATACGACCACGCGCAGAAGTTAAGTTGAGTTGCGTTTGACAGCGAAAACAAAAGCGAAGTCGGCCGCAGGATGCAACGACCGGGGTGGCCATTCGGAGCAATTACTCAGGTGAATAATCTAGCAAAGTTCTTACTTAAGCAGCGAAATAAACCGGAGCGATTAATGTAGGCGAAAAGTGAATGGAGTATTCTAGTGAGTATTAAATAAAGTGTCTCAGCGATAATATATTATTATTACATGTTCAAATTATATTAATACTCTAAAATATACATAAGCGTGTTTATGCTATAGCAGGTCGAAGATATATACCCATTATTCTGTTAATGTCTCTAATAATAGTAATAATAAAAAAATAAAAATTTTGTTTTACTAAAATATATAGTTGAAAGTTCGTCATCCATACACGTTTCCCATATAAATAAATAGCTCCGTCTCTGTGAGACTTGTATTATTTATCTTAATTAATAAATATCCCTCTGTGGACAAAATTCAGTAATTGTGTTCTCAGAACAAACTTATAAGAATAAGGTTATTTATGAATTTACCTAGTAATTTACTTTCAGACGCGTAGCTTGTCATTTTACAGTGTAGAACTCATCTTTGCAGTATCTAACCAAAAAATCATTTTCTGTTACTGTTTAAAAATTTCCTTTCACAAACGTTTAGTGCACGGTTATTCCATTCAATACTCATGTCGAAAACGCGTATGTAACCACTGGAATGATAATATTTTTATACGTGTTCAAAGTTTTTTTGTGAAATATTGTGGGAATTCATTTTTAATGTGTTAAATATGAATCGAATTTAAAAACACTGTTTTTTCAACTATATATTTTATTTAAATGTTGGAACTTTTATGAGATAACTCTCATTATCAATTTATTTACTTGGTTGAAAATATGTTATACCTATGCATATTTTCAACCAAGTTATAACCAACCATATTTTCAACCAATTTATTTTCAAGTTGAAAATATGTTATTGTTAATGAGAGTTATCTCGAAAACGTTCTAACATTTAAATAAAATATATTGTGGAAAAAAACAGCGTTTTGTACACTAAAGCTCTGGTGTTTCTTGATTTTAGTTAATTTTGGATTCGGAAATAACAACGATTTGTGCTTATATGCATATGTAATGTTAAGTCCATGCACAAATTATTCAAATTTCATATATTAATATGTTAATTAGATCCACCTAGCGGAAGAATTCAGCAATAACAAACAAAGCTGTGCATGCGTTTTACATAATTTTTACGCAAAATTTATCCTAAGCGTAATATGCTTATCTCGGTGCTCGTCTTCTCTTACACTTCCCTTGTGCAAAATGCTTTCAACTATACGGCGCCCTTTGTCTGCATTTCAATTTGAATGTATGTGTTTCATTTCAAATATATAATTCTCTATGTGATGATATCCGTCACTAACGCTGTCGAATGGCACAAATAATTAAAATTAATGAGGTATAATATACCTGCATATAAAATAATAAGGTATGAAAAGGAAAAATGCATAATAAAATAAAAATGCAACAATATTTGTTAATAACGCTACCAGATGGCGCAAATAATTATGTTGTATTTATTTTATTTTTATTTATCCTAATTACTGAAGTCATTACATCGCAAAACCATCCAAGCTTCAGTAAATCCTATCAATTTACATTACAAAAATAAATTGATAACCTCTAATTTATTGATGCTCTTTATTTTACTAAGCAATTTTAAATTCTTAAGTCATTGCCTTTCAACCATAGGTAAGGGATTCGGTATTTTTTCATTTATCTGTCTTAGTAACTAATGTGTGAAATGATCGCACGCAGTATAGGTAAATAAATGAAAACGTACTTACGTAATTGGAATTTTCGTTTATGCACCTAAGGCCCGGTTGTTTCAAGTTCGATCAAAGTAAGCGGTCGATAAAAGCATAGATTTTTACGAAAACGGATCGTCTGATTGGTGGAGAACGTAAAATTTCAGTTTAAACTCTACGCTTACTTTGATCGAATTTGAAACAACCGGGCCTAAGTAATCTCGTTTCTAATGCATTCTTTCTATATTCATTCCCCTTTCTATTTATCTACACACTTCAATGTTGGTACTTGCCCCAGCTGAAGATTTTCTATTTGAAATTACTATTTTCCTTTCGCCATCTTTCTCACCCTTCTAAGTTCCTATGAAATACACTTCCCATAAACACGAACTTTACTACTTTTGCCAAACATTCATTATAGTATATTTCATTTAAGAAAGACAATCGAAGCAGAAGGTGTGTAGTCGTGTGCACGACAGACATTTTTCGTTTTGTTGGTGTTTAGTGGTATAAACACCAACACAGCGAAACAATATGCCTCGTACGCACGGCTTGCACTCACTAATTCGATTGTCTTTCTGAAACGGAAAAAGGTCAACCTTCTAGTATCTCTTACTTTGTTTTACTTTCCTCTTTCGATATCATCGCATTCAAAATTCATTCAACAACATTCCACATCATCATAAGGTAACTTTTCATACATTGATCGTACCACACATCGTTCTTACTATGATAGACCGTAAATCTTTAAAATTGAATTCTACTTTGGCTATTGATGATTGATGCCAAACATACTTTTGTTTAATTTTAATTCATTAATTTTATCGGAATGATTAGTTAGTAAAAGGGCCGCCAGAAGCGCTCTCATAGACGTCATGATCCTATCAGCGGATCCCATCTAGCGGCGGTGCACTAAAGCTCCCGATCCCGCGTAATGTGTGGAACCCGCCGCCGGAATAATTATGAATCGAGGAGCGTCGGCCTTGAATCAATGTAGGCAGCTGGATTACAAGACTCAGTCCGAGACTTGCTCGCAATTAACTCAGCTCAACTTGTGATATAAAACATGGCAGCTTAATTAAACTATCTCTTTACAGTCGGGCCATAAAGCCACCAATCACTTTTATCGCCGGGCTATAACCATCGGGCGGGAAAATAAAATACTTTTTATTGTCGAAAGCAACCATTTAAAGAGGGACTTGATTTGGTTAGACGGGATCTCGGAGAGTTCTGAAGATGATATGAGAGTGGAATGCTAAGCTGGCCCCAAGAAATCTCACTCGAGGGACTCGAGGGAAGGGGATTGAACGTCCCCCTGCGAGGCGGTTACAAAAATGTTGCCTCCGTGCGAGGGAAACCCAAACTACAGCCTTTCCATCCAGCGAGGAAATGTCTGAAGCATTTGAATATTAAAATTCGCGGACACTTGCGAATTTTTAAGCTTTCCAACATAACTTTCGTGAAGGACATTGTGACAAGGAATTTATTTATTTATATGTCGATGCATCTACGTATTTTCACTCAATAACCCCCCAAATGCATATACAACAAACAAAATATAAATAGAAAGCAGTATATATCTAATACAGCAAATAATAAAAAATTAGATTTAATACAGATATACAAAAAAGCAGAATAAAATAAGGAAATGCTTGTTTCTTTGCTTTACGGAAATTACTGCCGTCGATTGTGTTTAGTAGAGACGGCAAGGCTGGATATCGGAAGGAGAGTGACTGCGGGAAACAAATTTAATGGTGCTCTAAATGCAATTATGGCCAATAACAATCTGTCAACGGAAACAAGACTAGCGGTACATAATGGCGTTCTAGTGCCAACCCTGATGTATGGAAGTGAAGCCTGGAATTGGCAAAAGAGGAATGAAAGTAGACTGAATACGGTAGAAATGCGGTCACTAAGACGCTTGTGTAAAAATCTTTGGTCGATAGAGTGAGAAATAAACAAATTAGACATGAATGCAATGCTGGCTGTAGTGTGGTAGATAGAATAAAGAAAGGAGTGCCGAGATGGTTTGGTTATGTGGAACGTATGAACGAGGAAAGGATGGTTAAGAAAATATATGAGGCGAGTGTTGAAGGGTGTTGAAAATATATGAGGGCGTCCGCGAAAGACCTAGCACGATTAGATACTACATGTATTTGAGGATGGCCCTGTTAAAAGCCGCAACAACCGTAGAACTTGTATGAGAAGATGTATGAATGTGGCGGAAGCAAAAGTGGTTGGCCAGGATAGAAGAGTGTGGCGTTCAATCCTCTCTGCCTACTCTTGCGGGGAAACGGCGTGATGGTTAGTTAGTTAGTTAGTTAGAGTTCGGTGTAAAAGGGTTTTAAGACTTTGCACAACGCTAATGCAACCAGAATGAGATCGGTTTATATTTTTTGTTTCAAATCATTTTGTAAATAATTAGTAGAGCTTGCATCAGAAGATGTATGAATATAGCCAAAGGAAAAGTGGTGTGCCATGATAGAAGAATATGGCGTTCTATCCTCTCTGTCTACCCCTGTAAAGAAACTGTGTGATGGTAGTTAGTTAGTTACGTACAAACACTACAGGATTACAATCGGATATAATATAAATTTTGGAAATAAGAAAAATAGTAATCATCAAAAATTATTATATTTGATAACGGATCAAAGAAATGTTCTAAATCAATATATATATATATATATATATATATAAAGAAACCCATGTTTCTCTACCCGCCAAGTTTTCTCCACAACCAGCCACAACTACCCACCGGTGGTTATGGTGGTGGATAGCCCTTGATGTTACATCAAAAATATGCGAGTTTGGTGGGGGTGGCTGTGCGTGGGTGAGAGTGGATGACGAAAATGTGCTTTCTAACACATTGTTTTGTTATGGGAAGGCCGCAAATGCTTCAGATTGTTTCAAAATAGGCGCGCCGACTGTGTCGGTGTAGAAGGTTCCGGAAAAACCTGCTCTGGAAAGTTGTGGAAGGAAGGTTCTAGAAAATTCCCGAAAGTTCTATAAGGTTCTAAACTGAGTGGCGGAATGTGTCGGTGTGTCTAGAAGGTTCCTGTACATTCAATAAATTTCCCGAAAGTTCTGTAAGGAGAATGTTCTAGAACTAGAAGGTTCGCGAAAGTTCTATGACGATCCAAATAATGTACTAAAAATCTACGCATGCGAAGCGGGCACAGCTAGTCCTAGAATAAAAATTTACAAATCAAGAAAATAAAATTATTATTTGTATTAAAATTTTCGTTTTTTATAGTCACATTAAAAGTACAATATGGAAAATGCACCACAAAAAGCATACGGAATATGACGTCACATTCTGTGTAACAATTTACGCTGCGCGAATGAAACATGCCATACGCCAGAAACAAACACCGCACACAAAGGAGCCTGATGTGAGCTTCTGCGGCGCGCGAGCGGTTTGAAATATCATTATTTTAAACGGCTACAGCAAACTTGCGAATGGCTTTAAATACCTATTCATTAATTATTTACCATTTGTATCTGCTTCTTGCTTTTTCAAAAGTAGATGGCAACGACGGAATGTATGACAAGCACATATATTTATATTATTAATATCTAGAACATTAACTTTGTGGTTAGACATTATAACAGAATGTTAGTTAACTTAGTAAAAACCTCTACCACTACACTATAAGTTCTACCGGTTTCGAGACGTACCCGTCTCTTCGTCAGGACCAACACTAGACTACTATATTCACAACACTATACACCCCAACCATAGTATTGTTAAAATTTCACCAATATTGACCACATGCGTGTTAATCCTGTCAGAGACAAGCGCAATTTTGCATGCTTGTCTCTGACAAGATTAACACATTTTTATTTAATAAAAATATTAAAATCCAGGTAGTTTGTCAGCAAAGAAATTACATTACAAAAATTACCCACGATTACTAATTAAGAATGTACTGAATTCGAGATTTAATAAGAAATTTAGCTTTACCCCTTCCCAGATTATGTTTCCGAATCAAACACAATAATTTCGTTATCTGTCCGTCGGTTTGTCTGTCTATCCGCCCGTAATTCGAAATCACGACTGAAAACACCAAATAAAACGACCGTAGATGAAACTTGAACCCCGAGCCACCAAACCCGAACTGGCCGCTTCACGCATGTTGCTACGGCCGCTTCTCTCCGTGGGCCGCCAAAAATATACTATAAATGTATACTAGGGCTTAGCAAAGACGCGAACCAATGTTCAAGACAGCAACATGCACTTCAACCAATCAACTCTCTAGGATGTGTGACAAATGGCCGCTTCACACTAAAGTGAGAAATTATGTCGATTTTAGATTGAGACTTAACAGCAATATTCATATTTAAAAGTTTAAATATGGATACGAATATTCTTTTAAATTCAAAAGTGTGTAAATATTTATTTATACACTTATAAAATTAAAAGGAAAACTGGAGATTGTTTTAAAAAACTATTTCCGATAAATTGTAAGTTTCGTAGATTCCAGCAAAATTCCTTTGAGAAGTGATAAATTTTTGGATTTATCTCAGAAACACCTGTGGGATATTACTGCCTTGGGTTTTATATACCTCGCGTAACATAACGTAACATTGAATTATATATAATTTTTAATAATTTACTGGCGTGATTGAATTCTATCGATTTATATAAATATAAGAAACACTTGTTTGGGACCACTTTTGAGTTTTTTTAAACACTACTAGTTTCTAGAACTACGGATGTCCTCGTTTACATGTGAGAATATTAACTTTTATTCTCATTTATATTCTCACCTGTAGATAAGAATACACGTAGTTTTCGAAACTAGTAGTTTTTAACAAAACTCAAAAGCGATCATTAAAAGTGTTCAATGTTCGTGACGTCACGTTGGCACAGAAATCGATTGTTTACAGAATATTGTTATTTTCTAATGTGGCAACACTGATTGGTCCCTATCGAAAATTAATCCTACCCTCGACCAGTACCAATTTACTTTTCGTTTCGACAAGTCTCGCTATCCCGTTGTTAAAGCGCCACAGGACAGACACTCTCACCTCCTGCCCTGTAAATTTTGTCTTTTGTTTAATTATGCATCTTATAAACATTCTATTACCTCGTCACCGCCGGACAATGGGATTAACACGCGTTGGTGGCCAACCGAGTGAAACAGTTGTTTGGTGAGGTGATATCTGGAAGGACGCCAAGAGACAAAAAGGTGAGTCGAAACGTCCCTCCCTTTCTCGGCCCAATACAGTCCATTTCTCTTCTCGTTATTCCTTTTAACCCTTCCTATTCCTTATCCCATTTCCCGACCATAATCCCAATCCCCCACGAATTCGCGTCGCGTACAATAAATATTTTATTTATTTATAAAAATCAATCGTGTCATTCCATAATGATAATACCAAATCAATAAATAGTGTATAGGTATTTATTCTCAAGATAGAAATAAAGTATACTTAAGAATCATGAATTTACCTCTGCACTATTATACATTATTTCATCAATTTTGAAGTAATAGAGTTCTGGTGCTCTAATGTTTGAAAGTGAAGCCTGGAATTTGAAAAAAAATAATGAATGAACCTGAATGTGGTATAAATGTATTATTGTTATGACACATGTCTGGAAAATTTGTGTTCCATAGAGAAAGGAATGAACACATTAGAAGTAAATGTAATACTGGCTGTAACGTAGTAGATGGAATAAAGAAAGTATCACTGGGATGGTTTGGTCATGTCGAGTGCCTGATTGAGGAGAGGATGGTATGGAAAATATAAAAGGCGAGTGTTTTAGGCAGCAGTAACAGAAAGCATCCGCAAAAGATCTGGTACTGTCAGATAAACCAAATATTGAAGGACAGCGAACAGTAATCAAATACCATGCATGAGAAGTATGAATGTGATTGAAGTAAAATTGGTGTGCCATGATAGAAAAATGTCGCATTCTATCATCTCTGTCTAACGTGATAGTTACTTAGTCGTCAATTTTGACGTTTGAGAGATGGCTGGACACGTGTCTAATACCACAACATTGTTAACTTACTAATATTTGGAATTATCTATTTGTAAGTAGTCATATTGCTAACTACTTGCTTGAGTAAATATTCTTACAAATGGTTTTATTATTTCTTGCGTATGTCAACCGCTGAGAGGTTATGTGCGAGTCATGCAAAAAGAATTTTTAATATACAGTGTTTCCCGTGACCGGTGTCAAAAACTTTAATAGCATAAAATATGATCAATGAAAACAACCCCTATATGTAAAAAAAAACACGTTTTTTTCGTAATTTTTTTTAACAATTATTTTTGGTCACTAAAATTTAGTTCAATACTACGTTATATTGATCTTAATTGTTTTATCTTTCATATGATCTTTTGATATTTGAAGGACCATTTTATTATTGCTGGAGAAAAATGACATATAGCGGGTGTTTTGTCGATGAACTTGATCGCATTTTATGCTATTAAAGACTCCGACACCGGTAACTGCACACACTGTATATTTCTCTCTATTTTACTCTACCAATAGCTCCATATAAAAGAAGACGACAGATGATAACAAAACGAGATGACTCATACCAAAGCTCTCAGTGGTTTACTTACAGTATTGTAAGTATGTTCGTAAATGTTTAAAATCGTTCAAAGTGAGCGTAGTTCACAGTACGGTTGACTTCTTCTTCTTCTCGTACCCTGTCTGTTTAACGGACGTTGGCTATCATGTTGGCTATGCGGACTTTATTTACTGCGGCCCGAAACAGCTCCACAGTAGACTGGCCATGAAGTCCTCCTTCTTCCAGGGCCCCGACTTCCGGTAATCTTTCCCTGCATTATGAGATGCAAGATCTCGTATTTCTCTGGATGTCTCATCGCGTGTCCTAGATATTGAAGTTTTAGGATTTTTATTGTTTTAATAACTTTTCTTTATTCATCCGAGCCATAATATCTTCATTCGTAACTCTGTCCATCCGGCTTATTTTGAGAATTCTTCTGTAGGTCCACATCTCGAATGCCTCAAGTCGCCTTATCAGTTCTTCGGTAAGCGTCTATTCTTCCATTCCATAGAATAATACTGAAAACACGTAGTATCTGACCATTTTTATTCGTAATCCAAGTTGAAATCATGACTGCAGAACATTTTTTTCATGCGGTTAAGGTTGCACGAGCTTGCTCTTTGCGGCATTTGATTTCAACCGAAGGATCCCATCTTTCATTTAATTTGCAGCCCAAGTATACAATACTTTTTACCTTCTCTAGTTTCGTTCCAGCTATATAAAGATTTTCATTCAAGTCAACTGCGTTATTTTTGTTTTGTTTGTATTAAGTCCTAACCCAAATTTCTCACATGTCTTCACTACTTGATTCAGCAGAAGTTGCAGATCCTCAATGTTTTTTTTTTTAATTAATTTTTTTTTTTTACATCTCAGACCCACAAAACATCACATTGATATTTGTCTGTAGGTGCATCAATACATATATATAAATAAATTGTATTTACCAGAAATACATTCATATTAATTAATTACAATAGATCTTATAAACTCAAATACAAATCAACAATACAATACAGCAATACAAGAAAAAATACAAATATTACCAAAATCAAAATAAGTCTCTTTTATTTAATAACATATTCATTAGTTCTGTATTTTGCCCTTTTTTATTTATATCCATTTTGACACGACATGGGATTTTATTTAATATTTTTGGTATGACATATTTTAATGTTCTTTGTCCATATTTATTTATGACCTTCGGTATTCGTAGTCCTTCTTTAACCGTAAATCTGGTACTATGTTTATGAATCAATCTATGCTTATATGTCCCATCTTCATGATATCGTGTAATTAGTTTGTACCACAAGATAGCATTAATTGGCATAGAGCCTTGTTTCTTGAAGAGTTCCTGTATATCTTTAGAAGCACTTTCTTTATTTATTAATTTTATAGCCGAATTTTGAATATTTTGAATTTTTCTAATATTAGTTTTGCAAGTTAGACCCCAGCTAGTTATTCCATACCTTATTACCGATTCCGCTAAAGATTGATATGTAGTTTTCATAGTCTGTATGGGAACATAGTATTTAATCTTGTGCATACATCCCAATACAGGTCTCAACCTCTCACATACCTTGTTTACTTGTTAGAAGTACCGTATCGTCTGCATAACGCGATTGTTCAGGATCTTCCCATTTATTTACAGTACAGTTATTGACAGTTCATAATAACCTGATTTTGCGCTCAGATTACAGATGACAGTTCATAAAAAATGCTTATATTACGTTTCTCGCTTCTACTTCACTTTTAGAATACTCAAAAGAGTCTGTGTGTTGGTCACAAGAGCGCTCGGTTATCAAGTTTGGCAGTCGCCTCCGGGCGAACCGGCAAGGATTAAGGGAGATATCAATCGCTTTGCGTTTGTCGAGGAATTTTCCCGGAATAAAAGTGGTAATTTAAAGTTGATGGTATCTTTACGGCCGTGTGTATTGAAAGGTCATAAAGTATCACACTGGCTAAGGCACATTTTGAACGACGATTTTTTATCACTTAGTTTTTTTCTCAATGACGTGTTTTTCCACGGCCTACAGTGGTGAAAATTCGATCTCGGTTTGGTAGTTCATTCGACTAGGTAAAACGTTTTTGCAAAAAAAAATTTAATACGAAAAATAAAATAAAAATCTCTTTTGTCATATGCAGGGCTTTTTGAATTAATAACCTCGCAGAACTATATTTCTGCCTTGATTATGAGTCTAAAGTGTTCAATCAACTGTGACCTAATATTAGTAGTTATGGAGGTATGCGACAAATAAGTATGCATTTTTTCAATATTTCTGACTTATTTTTTGTAAAACGTTGAACTCTATTGAATATGAAAAATTTATTCCATTTTATACAAGTCAAAATAATTAATAAAAACCTTCAAATTCTAATTGGAATATCATTTTTCTTGACGTGTATTGAAACGAACGATTTTTTTTAATCGATATAAGTAACTGTAATGATAGTTCAACGTTTTGTAAAAAATAAGTCAGAAATATTGAAAAGAAATGCTAATTTTTATATTGCATAACTTCATAGGTCAGGGTTCCTAAAAAATTTTCGACTTCAAGGCAGAAATATAGTCCTGTGAGTTTATTTATGTTTTCCAAATAACCCTGTATATAATCACCTACAAGAGTAGATAAATTCCTTCAATTAATAGTGTACTAAGGTAGGGAAGAATTATTAGCACTACCAAAACCGAGGTTATGGTCGTAAGAAGAGACCAAGAGCAGTGCTCGATCAGTATACATGGGGTATAGCTGAAGCAATTCAGGTGGGAGGCAGGAAAGTGAAATAGATAGGAATATCAGAACTGCGGCTGGCGTTTTACGTTTTCTATATAGTGCAGTGATAAGACAATCCGATCTAAGTGTCAAGACCAATATGTTCAAAAGCAGCACAATACAAGATAATCGGCCCGATTCTGAAAATAACAATGTCTAGATCTTTAAGATCTTTATCCCAACACTTAATAGACGATAATAATAATTAAAAATGTCCAGAGCGGATTTTGTAATTCAACGGCTCAAATACACTGTATTAAAAGATGATTAAGAAAGATTGTTTTAATTTCTTCATCCACAGCGTCCAGATGAAATATCATGGCTAAACTTGTCATAACCGTGTTCGGCGTTACTGCGTATTCAAATCTTCCCATCCTGACATTTGACAGATATGTCTGGATCTTTAAGATCTTTATCCTAAGAATCTTTATCTTTAAGAAGTTTATTATTAATTTTTATTATCGTCTATTAAGTGTTGGGATAAAGATCTTAAAGATCCAGATATTGTTATTTTCAGAATACGGATGAATGTGGAGGCATCTTGTAGAGTCCTAGGGCCCCTGACCCTATAAGGACAACGGCATGTTTGAAATAAAAAACTGGTGTACGAAGGTACATTGTTGAAATTAGAATTAAAATATTTTTGTAGAAAGCAATCACTTTGTGGTTTGACACATTAGATTAAAAAAAAACAAAATCACTTTTTATTTAAACCAAGAGTTTACTAAATACCACGCCAACCGGTTTCGCTTAACTCAAGCATCAACAGGACAGTATTGAAAATAACAATTAATATGACAAGAGTAAACTTATATACATAATACATACATGAAGATATATAATTTTTTTTATTACTTTTGTATGTATAAGTGCACTCCTGTTTTATTTACTGTTAAAATTAAAAATCACCCTGATTTGGGTTGAGTTAAGCGAAACCAATCGGCGTGATATTTAATAAAACCCGCGGTTTAAATAAAAACTGATTTTGTTTTATTTAATTTAAAATAAAAAATCATTTAATTCAATATTGATGTCTAGCTCACCCACCTCTTTTTCAAAATAACTATACTTATAACGGTAAAGTGAGACCACCACGGACCCAGGGCCGTTTTTCCCTACGAGTAAAAGCTCTCGTATCGGCCCTATACTTTCGCATTCCAGATTGGCATTGTTTTAATGATAAAGCAGTTTCCATACTAATATTCCAAATTAAACGATGATTTTTAATTATTAAAAAATATATATAATTCGGTCACTTAGGTTTCTTACATTTTATGTTCTAAACGTGATTGTTTTATAAAATTTTGTGTTTTATTTACAACTTTTAAATAGTTGAAAATTTTTATATTAATATGACAAAAGTACCTTAACGATTTAAAATATTTTTTTATTAATCAAAGACAATCGTTGACTTAGTGATATTATTTTAAAAAAACATTCCACACGACCATAGAGTTATACAAAGCCTATAAAGTGGAGCAATTTTCTTCAGTTGGTTTGGTAATTTAACTTAATATAATTGAACTCCATGAATTAATTATAATTTGCTACCTTTGAATACAAAAATGTGATACAAAATGCCAAAGAATCTACGAGAAAGGTACTTGTTGCCACTGAATTTCGCTCCTATGCCAGACGAAAATAAGTCAAAATTCATACAAATATAGAACGAAATAGAAAAAATATCTTCTTTTTTTCTTTTAGCCAATCTGTCAATCTGTGGTACAGAAAACCACAGCTGGGATAATGAGGTCCAGCTATTTCTCCATCTTTTCGGTGGTCTTCCTGGTGGGCATCGTCCAAAGGGGATTTATTTATTTAATTAATTAAAAATTCTTAACAGTTTCAATCATTATAAGGTTAAAGCACTATTTACATTGCATAAACCAATTACAAAAATTCACAAATTATGAATTTTCGCTTCTGTTTCTCCTGTGTGTCGGTGGTGTAACGTAGGTCGACATGTCAAACAAAATATGAAATATCTACTTATTTACGAAAACTAAAACATCACACTTTTTGTAATCATCGAATACACATTTTCACACCAAAATGACTGAATAAATAAATAAATAAGCCTTACTAAAGTAGGGATTTTTTAATTTAAAAATATTTATTCATTACTCTCGTATTTTCGGCCAGTGTGTAAAAGAGAGCAGAATATTGCACGTCGCAGTTAAATCGAGCAAGAAAGAGCACGACAATACCACAAATTAATGTAGGACAGAGATGGCAGTTGCTTGGGTTTCGATGAAAGAGAAAACAATATCGAAAGAGCACGGTAGAGTCGCGTAACACGTGTTAGACAAAGACAAACTGCAGTCGCCGCGTTGTTGAATTTAGTTGGTAATGATACGTCGGCATGAGCGCACGCAAATTCGATATGCCATGATTTTATGATAACATACTAAAATAATGCAAATATGTATGTTTACCTTACATAATTATATAAAGGGACCTTTAAAAAATCTTATCTGTATTGAAAATATATATTTTTACCACATATTAAAAACTATGTCGAATTTTAATCATTTAACACTGTATTATACCAATGTTCCCGAAGGTATTTTTTGGCACAGTCTTTTAAGAAGTATACACGAGTCTTTTACTGTCCATTCTGGCTACGTGATCCCTCCAGAATCTCCTTCTAGATCTACTCCATCATGTTATGTCCTCTATTTTGCAGTTTTTCATATGTGTACATTTCGGACACAATCACGTAGAGTTTTTCCAGTAATGAATCTCAGCACTTTCATTTCATGTGTTCTGTGGAGTCTTTTGGTGCGGACAATATCAGCCCGCGTCTCTATGGCATGTCATTTAGATGTCTTGTGTATCTTGCTTTCAATACGCATATTTTTGTTTTTTCAAACCAAATTTTTGAGACTCCCTGATACGGTGGATGCTTTATTAACTTGCTCTAGTACTTCAGTATACACATCGCTATGGCTACAAATAATAAAATAAAATTTAAAAAAAGAAGAAATATGAATTTAATAAAAATAAGAAATCTGTAATACCAGTCCGCCTCAAAATCTCAAACGTAAGCCTATCTTGATTCTTGCCGCGAAGTTTTCGGAAAATATGTGTCATTTTTAATCAGGAAAAAGGGAATAGTAAAAAAGCGCTCCAGACAAAGAGGGTGCTAAAATGGGCCAAGGCTTATCAGATGAGGCTTCTGGAAAATAAGATGGTGGTCACGGACGACCCCCTCGCGGTCAGATTATATTTAGATGTGTGGACCAATTCGCAGATCCTGGAAAAGATACGAGGTACCCCAAAAGCCTTGTCAAAGTTTTTTTTCGGGTAAAGAAATATTACGGCGCGGTATCGCTACCTTACTGTTGCGAATGTGTTGTGTGCCGGGTTTTGTTAGTCAGAGCAAATATAAAAGATCTTTGCGGGAAAATTTATGATACCGTAATAGCTTAAAAGTAAACAAAGAAAATGTTGGGAAGATTTGTAGATCGTTATTTTTCACGTTTTGCACGGCTGCTTCAGCCTTGTAATAATAACGTTTAGTGCGTACGATATCTTAATGATATGCAAGTAGATTCGGGGACTTGATATGTGAGTGTTAATAATACGCAAGTTTTAAATTTAAAGTGTCAACTGCCTCAGTCAGTGATTCTCAACATTTTTTGCGTCATGTTACACTATTAAAATTGTAAAAATTACAGATTGATTCGAGGATATGTTGTATACCTGTTGATACAATAATGTGCGTGAATGATGTCTATACAGAGAAAGAGACAAAGTTATATAACCGCTTCACGCTAGCCAGTAATACATCAACAACAATGCACTTGACGCATGCTATCGGATAGTGCGTTGTAGTTTAAAATTAGAATTCGTATTTAACACATTGATATTCAGTATTCTTAAACCGCAGCGCTCGATCAATATATTTATTTGTAGGAAGACGCCATCTAACGCCTTGAACATTTTGGTATATGTTTCAGAATCAATAAAGGCTTGAAACGAGAGACATCTCTATTATTTCAAACTTAATTTTCAGACTCAACTGTGATTAAGTGTAATAATAAGATAAATGGATGTTAAATATGTAAATTAATATTAACTAACATCCTTAAATGTTATTGGTCTAGTGGTCTAGTTAAGACGGGCTTAGGGCTACCTCATTCCAGGAGACACTCAGACTATTTTCATAGCAAAAGTGTTTAGCTTAGTTTGACAAAATAAAAAATTTTAATGTATTTTTACTACACTTTTTTTTTTCTGGATAGTAAAATAAATATAAAAATGATTTTCTGAAATGAGTAATTTTTCTGAAAGTCATTTGTTCTGGTTCTTTTCAGGCCGATTTCAAACTCTGATTTATTTATGAATGGGACCTTGGGTTAATAACGTCCGTCGGTCTAAGGATCCCTCATAATTTGGTGCTATCAAAGTATTAGAGTATTCGGGGAAACTTTTGGGATCGACAAGCCCTTTCTTCAGTGGACTTAACGATGTTAAAGTTTTATTTTTATTGAATACGTAATTAATTTCAGAAATTTTACTTATTTTTCAATAACTGCCTGAGCTTTTTCTTATTACGAGCGCATATTTGTCTATACTTGATGAGTAAAATCGATCAAAATAATAAAACAAAATAATAGATTTAAAGAATGCCGTGAATGAACCATTCTTCTTCTTCAAACCTGACCGCTCGGGATAAAGGGTAGAAGGAAAAGAAAAAGTGAATGATCCCGATTCTCCTGACGAACATTACTTACATCGTAATCGATTGATGTAAAATTAATCATAGCGATATATATAAAGATTATTTGATATCTAAAACTTCTGCACAAACTTAATACAACCTTACAAAGATATAACATGAAAATCACCGTAGATAAAGCTAAGAGCATGGTGATATCGAAACAGCCAGTACGATGAAAGCTTGTAATTGACGATAAAACAATAATGGGCTTCAAGTACTTGGGTGTCGAGATATCCAGCAGTAACGATCTCTACGAAGAAGTCAGAGAGCAAGCAAATAAAACCGCAACTGTTGCTGAATGCTTGAGAAATGCTGTCTGGAGAAACGACCACATGCTCAAGAAGATCAAAGTGAAAATATATAAGACCTGTGTCCGCCCAATCATGACGTATGGTATCGAGATACGGGCTGACACTACCAGAACTTAAAATCTCCTAAGAACAATTGAGATGAAGACTCTCCGACCCATTGCGGACTGACAATCCGAGACAGAGTGAGGAATTCCGAAATACGAAGGACTTGCGACGTCGAGGATATTCTCGATGGGGATGATCTAGAAGACGTTACTAGAGAGATCATGTGGAGAGAGCTTGTTCTGAGAGAGTAGTGAGCGTAGCAACGAACAAGCTGCCAGACTCCCAGGAAAACCGCATAAAAGATGGCGAGATAGCTGGATGTCTGTATCCGAGGAACAGGCTCCGAGCAATGACAGGATGCCGTCTTAGATGAAGCAGAAGAAGATATATGGATTTAATGTTTGCTTTGTATATACATATATATTGTATATATAATAAAGGTCTGCGGCTAGGTGCGGTGTCTCCTCAGGCGCGTCGGTTTCACCTAGTGCGACCACACTCCACCATATTGAATTCGTACTTACGATTTCTTTCCTAGCATAGCTATTGCTTGCCCAACGTAAATTGGCGTGCGGCGAATTTGGAACTAAAACCAGCGGTAACCCCTCGCTGTCATTCAGTTCAATTTTGTATTTGGTCGGGAGCTGTGACATCTTGATTACCAATATACACTGAATTATTATGTCCAAAACATCCTAAACAGTTCAGAATGGTGCAAGAACAATTGCCAATGAAGTACTAAAGTTTTGCGAAGCTGAAAAAGCAAAAATGGACCAATATTACCGTCCGACGGTTTGACAGATAGAACGGCCGCCATAACTGCTTGGTTTCTTTAGTGCTGCCCGACCAAATTTCTGTTAAAGGCTACGACACCGGTCACCGGACATTCTGTACATTATGTATTGTGTAATAAGTTTACACCCTGGAAACTTCTGGTACGCGACAGGGACGCCCTCCTTCGCACGCCAATTTATAGTGGTCGCATTCTAACGGCAAGTGGTATTTGTAAGGGGGAAAAAACTCGAGTTGCGTTCGTAAAATAAATTGAAAATTGGTAACAAATAAGTGAATGGTAAATCAGATTGCTATGGTACGCGCGAGTGAGAGTGTTGGTAACACAACGGCACATTGCGAAGATATTTTAAAGCTTCCCCTGACGACGCGTGTGCAAGGTGTCCAGCGCGCCGGTGCGCCTTGCAGCTCGCGGCACAGATATCGCCGTGGTGCCGCTCGTCTCGTCCCCCGCAGGTATTTAAAAAGTAGAAATATTATTTTGATGCAAAATTGTCCGTCGTTTTTTAGAAATGATATTGTATCATAAATAAAAACAAATTCAATCTCAAATTGTCTCGAGAGTCTAAATCAGTGGTGACTTCGCACTGTCGAAGACTCTCGAATTCATGAATTCGAACGTAATTACGGACATTACATGAAATCGTGGGGACAGACAGACAGACAGACGGACTGACATTATTATGTTTGATAGTATAAGCCGTAAACCTTGGTAGTTAAATAAATTTTATATGTGCAAAATATAAATAAATAAATAATGTTTGTGTCAAAAAAAATTTTAATGTATTTTTGATGCCTCAGATTGCTGTAACTCCTTAAGGCAGGCGACAACTGCGCGGATCTTCCGCCGCGCTTTTTCGTCACGTCAAATCGGCAAAGCAAATGGATCGACCGATCATCCGCGCAGTGTGTTTGATAATCGCATATTGCATGGAAAGAAATGCAGCGGCGTACCGCGGCGGAAGAAACGCAGCGGAAGATCCCCGCAGTATGGCGCTGGCCTAGGGCTGTTAAACTCATCATAAGTATTGGAATAAAAATCACACCCTTAACAATATTATTATTTTCAACCTAGTCTAATAGGACTGTTTTGCTAGAATAACTGTTTTAAGACAGGTAAATTTTATAAAATGATTACCTTAATTATATTTTTGTGATTATAATACAAAATTTGTATTAAAATTGTACCAGTCTTTAAGCAATTTTACTACCGAGAAACGGATAAGATCACAATAAAGATCATTACATAGTTGTAATGTAAAAATGTATAAAATATAACATGATCTAAAAAAGTGTATCATAAATTATATAATGAAGAATAACATTGAAAGTAACCATAAAAGTGAACGATATGAGGCTATCAAGTTTATTAAGTATAAAGTAATAGTGTTTACTTTAAATGTAGTAAAAATGTATTCTTTCTATCGGGCTAGTGAAAAACTCTTAAAAAATTTAAAAAACTTTTTTTTTTTCTCTAAATTGAATAATGCCTTAATTTTTAAACTGAAACACTAGAAAAAATATTTTTATATGTAGGTATTCATTGAGAACATAGCTACTGGATTGTATTTTATTATATCTATGTAAACTAACTAGTTCATGAGAAAAGACTTTAGACATCTCTAGCATAGCCATTCAAATAATCGAAAAATTCTCAGATTTGGAACATGTAACAACATTAAAAAATTTGATAATGTGTGAATGTTCTTACGATGGAATTGGTGAACGTTGGGTTGTTTTTTTTATATCCGTTATATTCACAAAGCCTTACATTTAGTTATTAGTTACTTTTCAGCATTAAAAAATACTCTAAAATGAAATACAGGGGAAAGTCCTGTATTAACTTTTATATCAGCGCGCAGCTATCGTGCGCTCTGTTATTGGCGCTCAAAATGTCGCGACGTCACAGAGGCTGATGACGGCGCGGCGTCTTCGAAGTGTCAATAACTGATTAAAGAGTATACGGCAGACTATTTCAATGTGTAAAATTGACTTCTTTCAGTCTCAAAGAGCTTGGCCGTAATGGGGTTATTATGAAAAAATATTTTTGCTAAAAACCCAATGTTTTTTTAATAATGGAACACATATTTTCATTAATAATAAATTAACTGCAAAGAGTAAAAATTATCTACTTTTGATGTATCTTTTCAAGAAATACAAGGTCCAAAGCAAGTACCCCTAAAATGTAAAGAAACAAAGTAAACCCTTCCAACATGTGTTGGTGGTTTATATTTTTATAATTAGAGAGTTCTCAAGTAATCATAAATAATAAAAAGTTTATCACAAAACGATTCTTAGTTTAAAAATGGGCATCGCGTTTAAAAATCTCCCACCTGCGTGCAGTTAGACGTCTCAACTTTAATATTTCCGGTGCACGGGATTGACAGAGGAGAAACAACCCTTATTTTCGGGATGCAAAGCAAACCGCAAGCGCGAAATAAAATAAAATCCTCTCGAAAAACAAACAACACGTTATCCACACGCACATAGCAGGACGTACAGACACGTGAGGAGCACGCCGCCACGGGGGTGGGTGCGGGCGCCCGCTCTTCCCCGCGATGATCCCCGACAGCACCCCCCGCTGAAGGCAGACATCAAGGGGTAGCAGGCAGCAGGCAGCCCGGAGCTGCCGCCCTCAAAATATGATATTTTCGTATTCCTCTCGCGACACAGCGCCGCCGGGACACATTCTGGCGGAGGTTTTTTCGCTCCCATTGTAAAATTTCCACATAAAACCTCGCCAAGTCTAACGCACTTTTGAGTCTGCTAAAATAAGCGATTCTCATACTTTTCTTTGTGCGCGCCTTGATTAAAATGAATACACCATCATCAACATGTACAACACTGTAAGAAGAGCGTGTGCCTTTTTAAAAATTGTACTACGCGAAGTACCTTGCTAAGGGAGTTCTACTTCTACAAGGCTCGATATGGGCATAGACAATGGCCAATAAGAATGGCGAAGTTTGTTGCAATATTTTAAATTGCTTTTTATATATTTTCATCCCATTTCCTTCCACTGTGCTTTCCTTTATATGTCTGATGTTCTTATTATAAACAAAACAAACAAAGCCAAGCACCTACGTAAAAAATACGAAAAAATAGTGAATTATTCAAAGAAACACAAACACAGTACTATTAGGTTACGTCCCACTATTTGAATTCCTTAGAATATACTTCTTTACAAATCGTTAGGCTGAGTTGTGTTTTACAAGAATGTAGTTGTTTTAAAAATCAAAAACGAGCTATGTTTTTAAGCAAAGATAGGTTGAAAATGTTTAAATATACAATATTATGCTATGAAAACCAAAGAAGTGCTTATACACCGGTTTTATTGTGAAGAGAATAAGTTAGGGGTAAATTATCTCACTTTATATCGTAACCATTTATCAGCAAGCACATATTACTCAAACAACATGTATGATTTGATATTATTTTGTCTCATCTCTATTTTGCATATTTTACTTTTTTTAGGTTTAAATTTTAAATACAAAAATTAATTAATAAAAGTAGGTACATATTTTGAAATAAAATTAAGATTTTTCATGTTATACAATGCAATTACGTATATTTTCATACATAAATATTGTAATGAAAATACCTTTACTTATGATGATGTAATATAATAACATTTTTGATGTTTATAGCGTTGGACAAAATTATTAATTTTAAATTTTCACACGAAACAAACATTGTGGTGAGACATAATATCTTTAGAATTTGCAATTCAATTGATAGAGAAAAACCACACATTTGACCGATCCTCGGGTGTAGATGTGCTTCATAGAAATAACTTAAGTATACGTCTCAATAATTTGGAAGCATTAGAAATAAAAAACTCATTAAAATGAGATAAAAAATATTTTGTTAAACAACTAGATTTGTTACACAGTGCAATTCTAGATATATTCCCTTTCCATTTAACTGCACCCACCCATACCCGCTCTCTTTCACCCAACCCCCACCACAGTTGACGTTCTGTCTCTTTCTTCCCTCAATGCTTTCTTGATTGCTTGTAATTCTGTTTTTGTTTAGTTAATACTCAACCCTGATGAACACTCAGTTGTGAGTTGAAACTAGTTAGTGTATACTCAATAAAGTGGTGTTATACAAATAGTTATTTTATTTAAAGATATTAATTTTAATTAACTTAAAACATTGTATAAACTACTTGTAGTAACTATACGTCTACCAGTTTCGATACCACTGTATCTTCGTCAGGATGGACGCATACAGAATGTATATATACATATTATAATTGTGCGAAACAGCGTGTAAATAGCCATTAGCTTTATAGAATATAATAATCGATTAATACCTCTCAATAAAATATCATGCAAAAATGAAAATTACGCTTCTTCTCTCAGAAAACAATGATGCGAAAACCAAAAAAAAAAAACCTAACCTGAGATTCTCTTTAGCTTCGACGACAGTCGAAATCGTCAGCCGAAAAGCTCTTCGTCCCGCCCTTTAAAGCAGATATCTTTAGAAGTTCCTAAAGTTCCTTCACGTCACAAAATAACGCGCGAAGGAATATAAATGCCGAATTCCCGGAATTAATTTTCACAACATTTACTGATCAATTATTTATTATATCCGTTCATTTAATGCGAAAAAATGCACACACCAGAAGAAACAACGAGACCATTTTTTTTTCTCTTTTTGAATTCGGAGCCAAATCAATTGCCTTCACGCCGGCACAGACTGACCATCAATGCCATCTAGCGTCGAATTTCGCACCAAACAAGCAGTGTCATTCTTGACATATATGAAAAATCAAATATGTCTTGGAGAAAGGTTATTATATTTTTTAATAGTTATTTAATTATCATTTTGAGAGGTGTATACAATTAAACATTTATGTCGCCTTACAAGTATGCGCAATTCGTATCCCTGTAATAACTAAACATTTTTAGATTGCATTTATTTTCTAATTTATTTATCTTTTTTTCATGCATTTCATCTGTGTCTGCTTTCATCCAATAAAACTATACAAATATCTGAGTGCACTGTAGCTACTGTTTCCGAGTATCTCTGCGCAGATGCATCGTTACGTTTAAACCTCCAAGTTTAAGAATCGCCATCTGCGAGAGTGGTACTCCGCGAAAACATTGCTTAGATAATGCAGCATCCGTTGTACAAAGAACTCACGGAGACGTTGTCCTACTTATCCGTGAATTCCATCTTTATTACTGTGTCCCAAATATAAGATTCCTCTCTGGGTAGCATCTCCTTCAAGACTTTACAAGCTTTCTCCCGCTATATATTTATTGTCTTATTCTACATCGTTTTTTGCGTGGATAAAAAATTCTAAATTCTTTTGTTTGCTTGTCCTTTGTGACAAAGAATTATATTAATCCCACGCGAAATTCCGACGTTGGTTAGATTATTTATTTATTTATTTATTCGGAGAGTACAAAAAATGTAAAATCACTTTATCTCTGGTCCATTCTGGTTTGTAGCTGAATCCGTTACAGAACATTAGGTATACTTTTATGGTGATCTGGGGCCTGTAGTGCGAACGGGTCCTAAATCGGGTCAAGTAATAAAAGGTCAAATAACCTTGTTACCTTTGTTATGTTAAGCTTATGATCCCACCCTCTAAATCTTAAATCATTCTAAACAAATCAGGGTATACCTATTACTAACTTGTGTCACGATCAAACATCACGACGTATACATTGAACACCGGATGTTTCCGTGGGTAGATTCGAACTTCTGTCTCGCACTCTACAAGTTGGTGACCGACAACTCTGTTCGAAAACTGGTATTCTTCCCATAAGAAGTAATGTAAGAAGAAAAAAAAAATATTTTTAAAATGTCCCAAAATTGCAACATCTCCTTCCAAACCGGTCAAGTCAAGGTAAAATTCTGAGTGAAATAGGCTTGGAAGACAATGATAATCCTGGCTGAAAAACCTTTATCGGAAAGACCTCCATCCAACTATATGGCAAAAAACTTAATGATCGTAAAAATCCAATTGTATCTCAAAGAACATCATTACCGTACGAATAATCACTAGCCTTCGACAACTAGATCACTAGAACAAGTAATAATGTAGGTTGGATTGATCTATTTCAAATCACAATATAGCGCAGCAATATAACAAATATTATTATTCTACAGCGACGTCATAGGAAACGGAAGAATCTTCTGTATAGTTTTCTGGGATATTCTGCCGTGTATATATGACCTCTCTGGCCAACGTTTCGGATCCCATTGCAGGGTCCATCATGAGGGCTGATATGAACATCGTTGGCCGGAGAGGTCACATATACACGACAGAATATCCCAGAAAACTATACACAGAAGATTCTGAACGGCCTTGAAAACCTTAGGACATTTTTTTGCACGATAGAAGTTTTTTTTAAAATAGAGATGCGAAATAGAAATGACAGAATACATGTCACATCAATATTCTTACTATTTTCAAACTAAGCTAAACGCTTGTGCTGTGAAAATAGGATTAACTTGCTGGTCTGGAGTGAGGACCCGCGACCTTTGGATCACGAGGCGAGACCTTAACCTAACCACAAGACCAACAAGCTACTCTATAATGTGCGGTATATTCACCACCTTAACTACAAAGTGGCGCGGCCACAAAAGGGGAGAGCGCATGCTCTCGCTCGCTTCTTTCTATTAACTAGCGTGCGGCTGGCACTGGGATTAGTTTAGAATCGGTCGACACAAACAAAGACTGAAATATACCGGAGATAACCGCAACCATCTGCCTTTTTATCGGTGTCCGTATCCCGAGATTTGGGATACACTACACAATTGAAAGCTATCCATCCCTTGACATCGTATCTGTGGTTCAGTACACAGGAAGATAAGTAAATAGATTAATTAAACGAAGAAAATTTACCTTCTCTGAGGAGAGCTAATGGGTTAAGAGAGGGGTGGAGAGAAGAGACGTGATTGTTTGAAAAGGGAGTGACCTGGCTTTCTTTCTCTTTTCTGTCTCACTAAATATATGTCCTTGGATTATCGAAAGATGTAGTATTTACTTCGAGGCGCAATATTTTAATTTAAAATAAGATATTTATTTAAACTTTGTACTAAACACACAATATGAGTTATTGATTACTACAGCTTCGAGAGGAGCAGTCCTCTCATCATCAGGTACAGTTAATAACTAATTTAAATACAAAATTTATCAATCAATTCAGGCAGGTCAAGGAGATGCGTGATGGGGGAATGTTTTTTGGCGAATAACGGAAAAATCTGTAAGATCGGAGAAGTGGACTGAAACTTAATATTATTCATGAGTGTGTTTTTAGGATTTATTTTTTAGGATTTCAAAAATGTCCAAATTGTTCATTATTCATCTTCTATCCACATTCCCACTCGGTTTCTTATAGAGACTGGATAATTAACAATTTGGAAACCGTTTAATTCTTAAAAAAATTAAATCCTGAAAACAGACCTATGAATATATTTTAAATGTGTCCTTGTTTTTGCTTGCATTAAAAAAATCTGAGGGCATGATTTCTGATCACAAATGCAGATGTTTCTCTTGAACGATAAAAGGAAGGTTTAATATTATGGTGGAGAATTCTCTCAAATAAACCAATTCAAACAAAATGCAATGAGTCACCCTTATCCAACTAATATAAATACGTAGGTCATAAATCTTAATGTTTTGTATGCATTTAACTGTTAAATATTCCACTGTGCTACCATCTTTGAAACGATATTTCACTCCACACATAACCCCCCGTCACTTACAATAATAATTTGTAATATTTCAATAAACTCCAGTAAAAACATCGTTAAACCATCGAACACACATAAATCTCAGAGTATTAGTTAAGGTAAATATCAATACTATGTACACGTGCTTAGATTCAGAAGTTCGTGGAAATTAATAATCCATATGGCTCGAGTCGAAAAAATCTCTTTGTGGATATAAGCTATAAGACTTTGAAATTATTATTTTTTCAATTTTGAAGTACTTTTTTATGTTTATAGTGTTAGTCTTATGATCGCACATTATTAATTCATAAAACTACTAAACTTTGTTAAAACCACATTAATTATTTTTGACCTCAGTCGATTTCGATGCCACATCGATAAGATATGCTAAGGATTGCAATGTGTGACGACAGATCATTTATGTCATTATCCATAATTAACTACAGTTCAATGATCACTATTTCTCTCGTGGAGAGAAAGACGAAGAAGTTATAAAGAAGATCCATGACATGACACGTAAACCCTTAATGTACATGTGTACATGTTTTTTAGTTACTGATCAACGAAAGAAAGCATATTTACATTGCGTTTGCATAACCTACTTTATCGTTCTATAAAATTTCTATATTTCATCATTCTAAAAAATATTTTTTCTTTATTTATTATCATTCTATAAAATAAATATAATTTTTTTAAATAAAATAAATATGGCACATTTTTTGATGATGATTAAATAAATAAAAAACCTACTTCATAATTTTTCAATACTTTTATACGATAAATATAATTTTATAAAATAAATAAATATGGCACATTTTTATGATTATCATTAAATAATATTAACTGTGTTACTTCTACGTGAATTTAATGACATTTAATATTTTTTTTACTACTTATGTTTCGAGATAAACAGAATCTCTCATCGACATGAAGTGAAGTATTAAACAAAATACAAGTAGTGAAAAAATATAAAAATTTCAATAAATTCACGTAGAAGTACCGAGGTTCATATTATTTTATGTTCATCATGAATAATCTCTACAATGTAGATGCCAAATTCATCAATAATGCACGTTTTCAGTTTTAAATATCAAAACGCTTTTAAAAAATACATATTCGCTGATAGCACAACAAAAATGAATAAATGATGAATAAATGAAACTAGGCCAGTCAACATGACAGCGAAAAATCATATTTTCAGATCTACACAGAACAGTTAGCAGTAAACGATGCAACCAATTAATTATCTAGATTGGACATGAAAAGCTCAGTTGATTCATTTTTTTAATGGAACGTTCAGAGAGCAATATTTGTTCATTCCCAGTCAAGTACCAGATGATATTAAAATTATTTTATTCGAAATATGCGTACATATCGCACTCCACCTAAATGGACATGAACTAATTTAAAAAACTTGCTGCAAGCCTGTTAATTTTGAAACAATTATAGAAAGATTAAACTAAAAATTCGTAAAAAGTATAATGTTTTAATACATTATTTTAACATAATTACAAAACGTTTTTACTTTAAGGACTCATTTGTTTATTAAGAGATTTAATTATACAAGAATAAATTCTTTAACTGCAGTAAAAACGTGTCTTAGGAACACGCGAGTGTGACCCATTTCCACTCCTAATGAAATAGTCTAGTTCATCTTTGTACATATTTTATGTCGTAGTGCATTTTGATTAACCTCGCAGTTCTTTATTAAAAGTGTGAAGATATTGAGAAATGTATTAATGTCAATAGATAAAATGACTTATTTTAATATCATTGATTTACTAGACAGTTACTACAACATGATTTTTACAAGTAAATTGAAATTTGTACTATAGACAAAACTGATTTTAAGTTTAAAAAAACTATAATTCCTCTCATCATTATGAACATTCGTTAATGTCAGGGATTGCACATCTCGAAATTTTAGTCGGAACAAAAATTAAACCAGTTTTGTGTTACTATTTATCCAACTTTACAGAATATTACATAACATTATCGTAAGTGTTTATGTGACATTGTAGGCACAAATTAATTTCGTGGAAAAATTTGTTCTATTTGAATTTTCGTCTTCTCTTTCTGTCAATCGCAACCCTTTCTGTCAATCTCAACAGATCAAAATTTAAACACGCATCCATGATACTGAGATTTATTTCACCATTAATAGTCTCTTCATTTGTTATCAACTAAGAGTTGAACAATAATGAATTTAATTTATTAATAATATTCAAAACATTTTTAAAAAAATTGCGCTGTTTATGGAGAAGTATATATGGAGAAGTAGAGAACTGCTGAGAAAATGCAAGTAGCGCAGCCTAGAGTAGCGAAGACAGAAGAATCTAGTGATTCTGGGAGCCAAAATTGTAAGAAACCTGATTAACTTTAAGAGAGAATTATGGCATATTCTTACCAAATAATTATTTACATAATCGATGTCATGCATTATTCCATCTTCCAAAATGCAGAACGGATGTAATGAATAGACACACTCGTGGTGTGTAACTTTTAAACAAACTGAGCTATCACATCTCTGTGTGGTAATCACATAATGTCAAGTATGTACCTCATTAATTTCATGGTAAATGGAGCAATCTGTCATACAATTATTTAAGAAAATAACATATTTTCAAAATAAACTTGCATGTAAAACCCCTTGTAAGAAACCCGGAGTTCTTTAGAATAAGCCAGCACACTAATAATGTTGGTTACTTTTCTCCCATCACAAGGTTGTGTCGCACGTATAATATGTATTGTGCTGACCCTAACATTGATGCTGTTATTCTTGCAGATAGGTACCTTATCATCATTCAAAAACTGACCCATACACAACATCCATTTTCTAAACGATGACCTGAACCTATAGATCCATTAAATCAATTATTTATTAAATACTAATCGCACTACATTCAAACACTAAATATACAATACACATAAATGTACATGTAAAATATACTTAAATGTAAAAATACATGTTACTAGAGTGTGCCGAAGACACTTGTAATTGGGATAATGGGCATAGTCTTCATTTATAATGTTTTATTATTAGAGTATCATGTACTTATTATCCTGTTAGTGTCTCTAATAAATTTATTTTTTTTAAATAAAAAAAAGATGTTATAAGTAGATGATCAGAAAGAGTTGTGCGTAATCGATGATTTTGCAGCACTTTTCATCATTCACACTAAAATTGGAAGTTGCTAGGAGGTTTCGAAATATTGGAAGCATCTAGACAAATGTGTCAGGTATAAATACAAAGAACACCGCGATGCGCAATTCAGTCTTGTTAACGTTTCACTAATGTGACGTTAGTAGCGATAAACCGCAAAGCGTTATGACCAGCGTGATTAATCGAGTGATAAATAAAGGAAGTACCTACCTACTACGGAAGATAAGTTTTCTACAAACGAATATTGAACGGAATTTTCTCGAAAGTGATCGAAGCAATTGAAACAGCGTAATAAAAAGTGTTCTTCGAACGAGTAATTACAGAAAATTTGTGCAAATTAAGAAACAGTGTATTAATAAGTGTGTGGAATATTCTAGAAACATTTGGTTACTATAAATTTAACGGTAACATAAGTTGCCAGTGACTTTTTGTGAAATCAATAAAAACTTTCGTTATGTTTATATGACAATATTTTGCACCATACATATTACTGTGTAGGTTGAGTTTATTTTAAAATCTTTAATAATTTCAATGTTTACATTACAATTGCGAATTGTTTAAATCACAAATTCTCGTAGAGCACTTATCCTGCTTATATTTTAAATATAAATATCCTGCTTATTTTTTATCGTTATTTAAATATATATAATCATCATGATGGTTTTGATTTTAAAGGGGTAAAAATAATTGCACATTCATAATTAAAATACAAATTAAATTGAAGCACCCGACATGGAAAATGATTTTTTGATATTTGAAATAGGTTGTTTGAATAAAGTATCACCATTTTCATAAGTGGATTGATTATATTCATATGTTTTCCGTGTTCTATGACATATTTTCCGCGCGTATATGGAACGATTTTCATACGTGTAAAAATAATTTCAACCTAGTAGGTTTAAGTTTCAGAGTTATAACAAAAACTGAAACAGAAACAAAAGGAATGTACAAAAAAGGATAATTCATAAAATATTGTTTAAAAATTGTATCAAGTGCTTTGAAAATAAAAATGCATATGTCGCAGCCATCTGGTTAAATTAGCCAGGTAATTGGACGCCTAGGTCGTTCATTAAACGCCGGCATCCAATTGGATGCCTAGGCCAATAGTTAATTGAACTAGAATCACCAAGACAGCCAAGTGATTCAAATCTAACCTAACCAAACCTATATAACCTAACCTAACCTAACCGAATTTAACTTATCCAATTCAACTAAATGACTACACCACTTTCAGCCATCTGGTTAAACGTTGCGCTCAATGACTTGGCTAGTTGTCCTTCAGCCATTTAATTGGATGCCGGCGTTTAATGAACGGCCTAGCCGTTTGCCTGGCAAATTTAACTAGATGGCTACGACACAAATATGTGTTTCGTAGCAATGCAATGGTCCTACGAAATAATTTATATGTTCTTCCCTTCCCCCTTTCTCCTCACGCACCGCGATGAGTCTACCCGAGAGCGACAGTGACAAACGGTAAAAAAATTTACGCCTGCTAGAACAGCGAAAGTTTGAAGAGTTCTTAACTCGATTTTTTCGTATTTCTAATAATACAATTATGCCTGTGAACGAAGATAAAAACAAGAACATTATAAAGTCCACCCGCTGCAAGAAACGATCGGAACTGGAGGAGCCTTGGATGATCGCGTGTCAGATAAAAACGGTGAGTCCTTCCTACAGCTTCCCTGCCTTCTTGCTTCCAACATAATGTAATGGCAATGATTGTTTTGACAATATAAAAATGAAGTTACGGATGCAAGTGTGTTCTATTTTATTTTTTCAATACTTGCGTAACGATGGAACGGTATGGAAGAGGCCTATATCTAGCAGTGGAGAGATGAAGGCTGAAGAAGAAGGAGATGAAAAAGAAGCGTAACGCCTTCTGACAAAAGGATCTTCTGTCTGATGTTTAATGCTGTCATTAATTACATCGACATGATCGCTCAGTCCATTTCAATGTTGCACACTACGCGTAATGGTGTACCTATTTATTATATCCGTTCAACATTCTGGGACATGGAACACGGAATGCGTGTCACATCAATATTCTTACTATTTTCAAACTAAGCTAAACGCTTGTGTTATGAAAATAGGACTAACTTGCTAGTCTGGAGTGAGGTTCGAACCCACCACCTTTAGATCACGAGGCAAGTGTCCTAACCACGAGACCAACAAGCTTATTAATTAATCACGCACAATTCCGAGTATCAAACATGATTCTTGCGATTTTGACCCCATAATCTCCAGACTCTAGAACTTTCTGTCTTCACGTCTCGGCACTGCCGTAATTGCGTTCTCTCGGCACTTTTCCCTGGCGTATAATTGTGGGATATTCTCCCATTCTGCGCATAAATAGACAGCACAAAAATTTATTTTGAAGCTGACACTCATGTCGATTTATTTATTTTGGTATGCGCGCCAAATTGTCATTTCGTATTCCATTTGGTGGAATTTTATCACTTCAAAGATCAAATGAATTTATCTATGTGACAGTTTTTATTCTTCTTCAAAATAATTTTGTGATGACATTATAATATAATTAATAAAAATGAACTTTATTTTCACGCTTATATATTAAAAAATATCAATAGTGTTTCAGGGCTCTGAAACATGGTGATATTTTTCAAAACCTAAGTGGTGAAAACAAAATTATTTTTTACTGATTATATCGTCAATTTTTTTACTTGAAGTATATTCTAGCACAATATTTGTTATTACTAAAAATAATTTTTATGACGGTAAATACCTAAGACCCAATTACTACAAATAATAATCAACCATTTTAAAATCGTAAAATACAAAAAAAACTCAGGCAAATCACTTTTGTCTCGCACTAAGATGTCGATTATCTTCATGACAGAATCTTGCCTTTATCATATTATCGAGGTAATGAAGGAAAATTTCTGTGCCAAGGTTGACTTCATTCCTAGATTAAATTTGCTCTAAGGTTCGTTACAGTAAATATTAAAGATTGACGATTGTGCTAATCACCGCAGATTAGATCTTTTTATTAGTGAAGTGCTTAGGTAGGTACTAGCTAACCACCATGGCAACTGATATTGATCGCCATTTGACTGAGTATTATGCAACTGAAATAGTGCGATGATTTTATCTTCACCTCCTGAATTTAATATAATCCCGACTTTTGTCCAGTTTTGGGGTACAAAATATTTATCAGACTAGAGCTTATACGCATACACTTTTTCTATGTGATTTCATGCGACGCAAGAGAGCCTTATCGAGGTGTTACAGTCCACCTAACATCGATGCTTAATGATAATAACGATGATAACTATGATGATAAATATACAGGGTTATTTGTAAAACATTAATAACCTCGCAGGGCTATATTCTTGCCTTAATTGCGAGTCGAAAATGTTCAAGCTATTATGACCTAATATCAATAGTTTAGGAGATATGCGACATCAAAGTTTGCATTTTTTTTTCAATATTTCTGACTTATTTTTTGTAAAACGTTGGACTATCATTACAGTAACTTATATCGAATATGAAAAATTCATTTTCTTTAATACAAGTCAAATAAAAAAATTAAAACCTTCGAATTCCAATTGGAAAATATTCCAATTAGAATTTTTTCAGGGTTTTTATCATTTTATTTAACTTGTATTGAAACGAATGAATTTTTCGTAATCGATATGAGTTACTGTAATGATAGTCCAACGTTTTACAAAAAATAAGTCATAAATATTGCTAAAAAATGCTAACTTTGATGTCGCATATCTCCTTAACTATTGATATTAGGTCATAATAGCTTGAACATTTTCGACTTATAATCAAGGCATTAATATAGCCCTGCTAGGTTATTAATGTTTTACAAATAACCCTGTATATACAACTTAAACGAAAAAATAAATAATGCAGGGATTTTCTTACCACGGAACGGATACGACGTTGTAATATATTTTTTTACTTAACTAAGGTCTTTTATGGTCTTTTTTTCAATAAATGCAAATTCATTTTGTGGTGACATTATTCATATAATTAACAAGAATATACTTTGTTAATACCACTTATTTGATGAAAATTCTAACACTTTTCTGAGCCAATGATCCCTTCATCAGGATATAGTGATACAGTGGTATTTTCAACAAATGAATCGTGTAAACAAACTGATAAGCAACTCAGTTAACAACAAATTACATTTTTTGTAATTTTCACGTATTAATTATAAATTCGAACATTTATAATATACTTTTACTGAATATATGTTCGATTAATACGTTTGATTTATTTTATGTATCACGGAATTGTGTTCCTAAATTGCAAATTCACAATAAAAACGTATTCTCATTTTAAAAAAATACAAATAGTTGTGAGTAATAAATGTGAAGTAATTAATGAATAAAAATTAAATCATTTGAATGTTATATTTTGATTGGACGTCACCATCCTGCTACCAGCGCACTAATGGACGCAGAATAAAACAGATTTTTTAAATTGCTTTTTAATACCCAGCGATGCAAATGAACAATTACCGAGACAATGAAATGAAAGCATTAACGGATCGCCGGTCAAAGTAGAAATCCTCGTATGTAAACATCAAACAGCCCCGTTAAGTACGCGTTTAATAGTGAAAACCTGCGAGTCGTTAGCCTTGAGCTTTGAAAGCTCCAATTCTACCAGATGGGGTCATTAAAAGTTTATATTAAAAGCAAAGTCTGGTTTATTGTGCCGCGCAGACATTAAGCAAACAGGGCCCGCGCCCCCAGAGCTTAATCAAATGTAAACCGGGGGTTGACGAACGGGAGCTTTTTGTTTTACGGTGCTTTGAACAAAACTTTTGCATCCGGCGAAGGTTCCGCAGACACTGTGCGCCCGCAGACACTGTGCGCGCGGCGTTCTTAACGAAATTGCTTTGTAACGTTGTAAGGCTCCGCGGGGTATATCGCAAAATGGTAACTGCGCACCCACGAATATGTTATGTATGGAATAGCTAATATTTTAATTTGTTTTGTTTGATGCGGGCGTGCGAATTTGCTCAAAGTACTTTTGTGTAAATGACAATTTCATTTTCGTCCCTCTGGATGCAGTGATACTGAAATTTGCTAAAATTTCATGAAATGAAAAAGTGGCGCAGAAAACTACCCCGCATGGGATGACGAGGTCCAGCTATCCCTTCATATTTTCGGTGGTCTTCTTCCACAGGGGACTTCATTCGCTGCTGTATGCACGAATCTGTCACTGCCCATACTGGCTACGTGATCTCTCCGGGATATCATTCTGGATCTACTCCATCGTGCTAAGTCCTCTATTTTGCAGGTTTTCCTTGTGTCTGCGTTTCGGACACGATCACGTTGATTTTTTCCAGTAATGGATCTACAGAATATGTCATAATAGGTTACACACATGTCTTATATGTCTTGACTTTGCTTTCAATATGCAAATTTTTGATCTACCAGACCAAATTCTTGAGACGGTGGATCTTTTCACACTCTAATATACAATTTAATACTTCTTATGTCAATTGTAAATTCCACAATATGACGTGAAATCTTTCAGACAATGAATCTTTGGAACCCATAAATTATTTATATATTTATTTATTTTAAAGTGTTATAATTATTGTTAATTTCCCTTTTATAATTAATTCTATATTTTAATTATATTTTTTTGATTTACTGTAATTAATTTATCTGGTATATTTATTTTATTATCTTTATTTTACTTTATTATTAATTTGTTAAAGGTTTCTAATTATTACTGTTTGCTTTTGTACCAATCATTGTTTATATATATTGTTTGTTTCCCTTAAATATATTTTATTTATACTGTTTATTTTTAAAGTATTTACTTTAAAACGTGTTTTATGTTAGATATATAAAAATCCTTATAACTTTCTTGTACTGTAAAAGCCGACTAGGGCGTTGATAAATCAAATCTCACAATCTTTATAAGCAAATATGCATACGAAAGACCTAATTAACTTCTAGTGACAACTTTATTATGTCAAATCAATTTTTTTCCATTATCCAAAAATAATACGTACATACTACGATTATAAAACTGGGTACAGTACTAGATTGATGACAGACTCTTCAATTATCTGTCTATTGTTATTCGCTGCCACACATGTACGAATATGTTCGCAGAATTGGATGATTTCATCAGTCCAACGGGAGGTCCAAAGGATGGCCTTTCGGTCTCTTGATTCCCCTCGGGTATTACTGGATGACTGCGCTTGTCCAGCGATTGTCTGTCCTCTGAGTGATGTGGTTCGTAATCGTTACAAACCAAACCAAAATTTTTATAATTCCATATTTATTAAAATCTTTTATCTTAAGAGAGAAATCATCAGTATTATTTTAATTGTTTTCAAGAAATTAATAAGTTTTTATATGTAGGTATGTTCCAAGTAGTCGCGCCAGTATCTATATATTTTACAATATATATTCGAACGCCTGCTCATGGGAGAGATAGGCAAACTCTCCACCTGTTACGCCTTCGACGCGCCGTTAAATTTTGACCGCCGCCGCTGCTTGCAACGTTTAAACACCTGTCATTAAGCCCACTCCTTTTCAAAACGCGATCTTGTTTTCGATTGATCTTACTGCTATCTCGTATTCGTTCGTAAGAGTGAATTATCTGCAGGGTAGAGACGGCAAACATCATTCATACAGTCCATTACAGAGTGCCGAGATTCTGCAAATCGGAGGACTCATTGGTAAGTTTTTGCTTTCTTTTCTGTGTGCGGGCTTTTCGCATTATACTGGACAGCTAACTTGCCTTGGAAGTCTCCTTATAGCCAAACTATACTAGCGTACTATTTCATAACTGCCTCCTGTCCACCAAGAACTATTACAAAGTCTTCGTTGAATACTGTCCTCATCTTATCCTCTCCTCTCCTCCGATCATCTTCTCCACACAGCTCCAATTCGTTCTGTTTTAATAAATCTTGAGACGTTTTTCTCTTTGAGCAAAGTATAGGTAACTCATTATTGTAGCATCTACATCAAAATTCACTTACGAAAAGTTGCATAAATTTTTCTTGCGCGCTCATTCTTCATAGTCAATAGCCATATCTCATAAACACAAGCATTGTAAGCACTGCTCAAAGAAGCGTTTTGTACATTTATTATTAAATATTTATTTTTATTTTAGTTTAAATAAAGACCAACTAACACAAGAATATCAAATAGAACAGGTCCATCTTACGTGTTTCCACAGAATTAACAAGTTATGTATTAATATTATAAAATAATAACCTAACAATATACAAAAAATTAAAGAATTATATTTAGAACAAAGAGTTAGAGAACAAAGCGAAAAAAACAAAAGTCAAAGAATTTAGGTAAAAGGGGAATCAGGACTGGGGAGTAAAAATGTAAATGTAAAAAATTGACTAAAAGAAGATTAGACAATAGAAAAGAGAGAAAAAGAAATATAGCATATAGATATGTGAGCAATACATTTCAATATACATATACGAGGTCTGGACAAAAAAATTAAGCTATTTTTAAAAAAAAGTTTTGTGATTGTGAATATCCAAGAGTTTTAAAATCATAGATTAATGAACTGAAGAGATCTAACTAGCCGAATTTAGAGTTGAACAAATTATACAAAACAATAAATAATTGCTTTAAATCAATTTTATTGTTTACAGTTAATAAAATCTTATATAGTTCATATAACCCCTGAAGGCAAGAACCAATAATAAATAAATAATAACCAACTTGAAGTACGTTTATTTTGTACAAAACTTTTCTCATTCGTATTATTGTTATCCGCGGTTGAAAGTCGATAGCTGAAATTGAAAAACGAAAGTCGAACTCAATCCTATCACGACAAAAAGCTTTTGGGAGAAATTCAAGGTATTCGAATTTTCTTAAGTTACTCAAAATATATCGACACCAAATGTAATATTTTTTTACTGATAATACGAACGATAAAATTACGTTATCGTAAAGAGGTAATCATAAGCCTTGCGTTGTGTCTAAAGCTTTTTTTTGAAGACAAAATTAAAAGCAAACTGAACGTAATATCAAAGTCTTTTTTTTTTAAATGGGCACTAGGACGGAAATGAACGTGAAATTTTTGAATAGGAATTAACGTGAGGTTTTTGTTCTTAAGGTACATATTTAAAATGTAATTTTGACAATTAATAAAAAAAAAATCAGAATTGTACGAATTATAATCTTTATACAAACCTACCATCATCCTCTCCACACAGATCCAAATTGTATTTGTAGAGCATTTTTTACTATAGTAAATATATATTTTCTATATCAAACTGATATTTTTATACGCATTTTTTACTGTAGTAAATATATGGACATGTATTTTCATTTAAGAAAAATAATCAAATTAGTATTTGTTTGCCTACGCACGTGGCATATAGTTTAGTTTTTTTGGTGTTTATACCATAAATACTAACACAACGAAACAACGTGCGTCGTATGCACGGCTTACACATACTAATTCGATTGTCTTTCTTAAATGGAAAAATCCTATACTTGTGGTAGTGTGCCGAGTATTTAAAATATTTTTACAAATATTTTAAATAAAACGATCAAATTTGAACGATCAAAGTGCTGATGTTTCTGGATGACCGAGTTTGCACTGGCTGAGCATTTTATGGATACCGGCCATCATTTTGCATTCGAACCGAAAATCCTTGGAAAGCCTAAGAGTCACCATACGCGTCTTATCCAGGAAGCACTAGAAATCTACAAGCACCCGTTAAATATTAATAGAGATGATGGTCTCAAATTAAAAACATCTTGGTATCCGGTGCTTCAAAGTCATTCTCGTCGCAGACTCCTCAGAGTCGTCGGCCCAAAAGGTCGTAACAACACGGCATAATACCCCAGTAAACACAAACTTGAAGATTCTGAGTGGCCGTGAAAACCTAAGAACATTCTTACACAAGAAACTATTTTACAAAATATTTTTTTTTGGTTATAACCTTGGGGCGGCTATTTACCTTATTTAATTTATTTACAATTCTGAAAATTAATTAATCACAAATTATATTTTATTTATCTAGTCCAGCTAGTATTTTATTTTTCCTGGATAGGGCTGAGTTAATGCTTTGTTTTGTTAACGAGCATTTAAAATCATTCAACTCGCCATTTTACTCTTCATACTTCTTCTTTTATCGATATTTTACCTTAGTATTATTTTTATTTACTTTACTTTTTGTACGTTTCTATTTATTTCCAAATTTACCCAGCAACAAGACTGATGTTGTCTGAAAATCAAGTTTTAAGACGGGTTCTTTAACCCGAATTTTTCATTTTGTTTAGATATTTAAATCCAAAATTCGTAAATATTTTTAGGCAAACGTTAATTTTCTTATATTATTATATTGTCACGAGACGTGGCTTTGGGAGACAAATGAAAACACTTGAAATCAATTTTAGTTTAATATATTACCATAGAAAATCACTGGACACGTGTTAAATTGTAGTACCATTCTTAATTTTACAGTCGCTAAATGTCTCCCGAATATTTCACATACTTATTATTGTACTCTTCCCTACTTCGCACTAATTAACGCTGTTTCTGATGCTTTGATCAAGTTCTAGTACTTCATTCTAGTAAACTCCATTCAATGTTCACACGCAGAAACTTCTTGCCCCGGTATTCCTTTATTCACTTTCTGCTGGTCGCACTTTGCTCGCTTTGGTCACTCACTTATCGTTACGAAATGAATTGACCGACCCCGCGTTGCATGACACCTTTTATAGATAACTTCCTTCGAGAGATTTATTCGAGAGGCCTAACGAGCGTTTTAAATTACTGCAATGTAGTGTTTAAATGTAACGTTTGTTGTAACGTATCTTGTTTTAGTACGGAATGTCATGGAATCTTTCAGAGAATGCGATCACGGATAGCTGACCCTGAATTGCATGCTTAGTATTCGAGAGTTTACGGTTGACTACCCTGCGTTGCATAACGCCGTTGCATAATTTCGTCGTATTGTTGTCAGTATACAGTAGATTTACCATCTCTTTACCAATACATTTGAATTTCTTCTGTAGTCCTATGAAGATTAAGTTAAAGACTCGTTAACGATTAGGTATTTTGCCAGATTAAAAAATTATATAATTGCTTAAATATTCAAGTCATTAATTAGTATCAAGCTAAGTTTACAAACGTGCTTATGAGAGAAGACTGATTTTTGAAATATCTAATAATTGCAATTGAAGGGGCCTCCAAGCTAATGATACAGGTAGAACAGTGCACAAAACAACAGTTGAAACTTCTTCCTATTCCTCTAAACTGAGAATCGCGACCGCTGAGGAGCCACTCATTGATCATCCTGACAGTATTTCTCTATTATTCGGTAATCTGCAATTCTCAGCGCTCTTGCAAGTGAAGAACCGTTGGGGTCTTCACGCGGATGGTCCAGCAGATGAGCGATTTACATCTCTCTCCTTCTCCCACTCCACATTGTCGACGATCGCAAACTCCTTCAACGTACTGGCGAGATGCCCAAAATATTAAAGAATGCATCTAGAGGCAACGAGACACTTTCTCATCGGTCATTTTTCATTTTGTCTTAATTTTGTACACAAAGATATGGAGAATTTAATAAAGTATGAACACACCAATATAAGTCTCTGTGTCTGAGATATTCACTAAATAATTAATGGGATGATTCATAGCAAGAATACGGATGGCGCGAATCTATTTTCTCAAAATGCCAGATTATGGCTCTTAATGAAGACTAATTATTGAGACTTACGAAATGGCATTTTACTGAAGTGTGTAGGTATCTTTTAAATATTTTTATACATAAGAAAGTTGTTAAAAATCTCGTAAGATAATAAGTTGTAGAACAAAAATGTCTTGAAATGTATAAAAATTTATTTTCTCTAAAATTCTCTAACAAATAAAAGAAAACTTGAGCACGAAGAAAAATGTGAAATAATACAATTCATACTTCAGAAAAAGATAAAAGGTTAACGTGCTGATCTCCTGGTAGAGTAACGTGCGGGACAGGTTCCATTGTAGCTCACAGTAATTGATCAAAGAGGTTGTCTCTAAATTTTAAATAGTATTAATGATTTTCATCCTCATTAAATTTATTTACGTGTCAGAAAACACTTCTTAGTTAATATCCTAATAATTAATTTAATTATTAATATTTAATTTCTGATAATTAAGCGAATCATAGAATTTTATAAACCGGGGAATCTTTGCCTAATATGTGCCTAAGAAAAAAAAAGAATTATAAAAAAACACTTCACCGAAAACATCTAAGTACCCATAGGGGAAGGAGTAACGTAAACCTTATCAATGAGTTGATTGTACGTGGTATATCTACTGTTTGTTAATAGCCATACAAGTCGAAACAGCTGAAATATTTAAAATAACACTTTACTTGCAGAACTTAATAATAATAATATAATTTCATTTAAAATTGATAAATAAAGTTATCTTGGAAAGGTGCTGAATGTGATTTTATTTGTACATCTTGCACAAGAAAAACCAGCATGCTGCAACGTGGTAGCCAGCTTTTGATAAAATATAGCTCATAAAGAAAAAAAATACGCATATTCAGGTTTGCGGGTACTCTTCTCATTTGGTACCGTAGAAATGTAGACTCGGTTAAAAAAAATTCAGGAATTTCATTTTTTCTCTCGTCCAAATAGCTCCTCCTGATCGAGCATCGTTTCACAATTCCGACCATCATCTTTATCCGATATCCGTATTAAAGGAAAGCCCCGGATCCGATAATGCCTGAAGGCTTAAGTAAATCCTCGGTGTACGTGCCGCCTCCCCCACCCCGCACATCCGCCCACCCCTGGCTCGAGGCTCTCGAGGGCTACGGACACACGAGGCATTTACCATCCCTTAAGAATGCACCTTGATTATCTATTTACCAATCCTTTACTGCCATCGTGCCCTACAATTCCGGAATTCCTTAACGAATCGTAAAAAGTGATGTGATGTATCCATTCGCATTAAATAAACGATCACTTTACCTCAGAATAGCTAAAAAATTACCCCGGCTTTCGTTTCTCGGGTTTTTTTGTAGGTTTTGATGGAAATACTACCCACTTCAGAAGGTCTAAAAGGTCTCTAAGGTCTAAGGTCCTGAAAAACATTACCAGTTTGTCGTATAATTGTGTAGCAAACAAATCAGAGAGTCGCAAGTAAATAAGGCTTATGAATAAAACTATTACACGGTTTATGTATGTATATCCACTACATAGACACAGAATGGAGAACAGTCATTTTAGCATCCGAGACATGTGACACGAGTGACGTCAGCGGGAAGCAGCGAAGGTGACTAATCCTCCACGCGCACGCGCGCCAGGTTGTACACTCTCAGACGAGTAAGAATCCTTTATTCACAAATTATATAAAAAGCGGCGCATATCCTATGTGGGCATGTCAGTCTCTCATAAGACCTCCGGCGGGTGGCCGGAGGCTATGGCCCTTAGATTATCTATCATTGTCTTTGTAATCGTACCCACGTATATTTTTTACTTGTTATATCGAGATAATAAATCGTCAAATATTCTACGCCTTTGGAGCTCTTCCATCACATGACGGTGGTGACCTTAAAGCAACTGCTCCCAAGGCATCTCCAAACTATCTAAATATTTATCATCTTCCTAGACATAGTATTATTGTGTTAATATAGTAGATATACATTTTTAACAATATGCAAATATCAATTATCATAAACACGCCAAAGAAGTATAACTTCTACCGCGCTTGCATGAGTACACGCTCCTCTATTTTTTGTTTTATAACTAGTTTTTGTATCTCCATCCTTTACAAAAGAATAATAATTTCAAAAGGCCGCCCGTCCGTAGCCTAATCTCATTCCGTTTTCAAAATGAGTATGATATCAAAATTGTTATTAGATAAATATAAAAAACTAACCCATAAAAACTAAGTTTTTATTTTACTCCCTTTCTTTGTAAATTAAGTTTACCGTCATGTAATTAAATAATTGATTGACTGAAAATGAAACATGTCTAGACAAAAATATCTATGTCAAAAATCTCTAAAATAATCTATTTATTATTTGATTTCTTCCCAAAAAACCGTGCTGTCATCCGTGAACCAATTGTCATAGATTTTCGAAATTCGTTGTGAATTATTATACCTACCGACTAAGTAATTCAAATTTTAAATATTCCGTGACTTTATCAGGCCGCCGTTGGTAGTAATCAAACTTTTGTAACGATTCCAATTTGAAAAAACCATTAAAATTTCTAAAAATCCAAAATTATACTATAATTTTATTTTTTTAACGAAAATATGATAGATCTTTTTGATCGTCGCCACAAGTCTGCTTGCAAAGTTTCAGCTCGATTGGATTACGGGAAAAGGGTTAAAAATCGATCCAAAGATTTTTCGTCAGACAAGCATGCAATCAGACGCCACGAGTTTAAAGAAAGGGAGTAATGAAAATTATGTAAAGTGCTATTTTTAACGCAGTTCAATATACTGTACACATTCTGTATTAAAATCATCTTTAAAAAATCTCATTAATTTTGATGCCATTCGAAAATAAAATAAAAATTATCGTCATTTTCTTAGTGTATTAAATCCGTTTTCTCAATATACCAAACGTGGGTAAAGCAAACTTTCATCACTTTTAGTTGGGTAAGTACCATTTTTATAGCTCGCAGGTAATCTTTATGATTTCAGAATGGGTAAACAATATTTTTAAGCTGTCTTTTGTCTTTAAGGGCACAGTGAAAACAAAATGGGGTAGAATCAACGGCCATTTTCTTTTAGAGTTTAGGGGATCTTAAGGTAATAAATGTCACCGGGGATATTAATGAGACAATGAGGTATTAGAATGCTATCCATTGAATAAGCGAGATCCCGTTTTATCCATTATTTTCGGTCGAAAATGATTTCCATTAAAAGGCATTTTATCAGCGATTTCTGCCAAATTTCAAATAAAATCCATAATAAATCCTTAGTGCCGATGTCTTATTACGCAAAAGGACAATGATGGCAGACTAATCACGGTGGGAATTATCATCACCACTGCTAGGTATGATTCCCCAAATTGCCAATTTTGTCTGTCTTCAACCCTTTCAATGTCATCTTTTCTTCGAGCTTTAAACAAAATTATTTTTGTTATGTTATCTTTTTTCTGAACATATTACTTTCTTGATAATCAAAGGAAATTAAGATAAGTCATATAGTACCTTGAAAGAATTAATACTTAATTGTGTATACATTTTATTATATATTTCTTTAGAATATTTCTTTAATAATAGATGGTGTTAAATGTAATATTATTTATACTGCATATTGTTATTATCTTCGCTAAAAATTGTCCATTATTTTTCTCTTTACTGTAATAATTTTTAATTTTTTTGCTAATTTTTTGTTTATTTTACTCTTGTCTCGCATAATTGCATTATGATTATCGCATATTAGTTTTTTTTCCTTGTTATATATGGGTACAGAGTACCTATGTACTACTTACCAATTATTATATTTAACACTAGGTTCACGGCACCCGTCAAATTGAGGGATTTTTGATTTGCTTTGTAAATTTTACTAAACAGGCAGAAATTTTTTCTGATTTTTTTAAATGACTTTATAATGGATCAGTACAAATATATTTATAGTATTTTTATATTCGGAAACCTCTTAAAAAATCTTGTTGCTTTATACCTATTTCTACGGACACCCGTCAAATTGACGGATTTGGTAGTTTAAAGTTTGGTAGTTTTAATTCGTCCCATTTGTGAAATTATTACTTTTGAAACAATATAATCATATTTCTACAATTTGTGTGAAGCAATAAAGAAAGAAAGTCATCGATGTTTTTGTTTCGAACACAAATTACAAGAACCTATGCGCTGCGTAACGCATTTGGAGCATTATGATTTATGGGGCAATAAAAAATGGTATCTTCTAGGGTTGATTTCTGGCAATGTTGACCATATGAAAATCTTCAGTTTTAGAATAAATTGTAGTCTGTGTAAATAGAAAGATCAATTTATCGAAAAATATAGTCATCGCCAAAACTCTAATCATCTCTCAAAATCTGCGAATCTAAATTTGCATTTTTTTTTCAATATTTTTGACTTATTTTTTGTAAAACGTTGGACAATCATTACAGTAACTTATATGGAATATGAAAAATTCATTCCCTTCCATTTCCAATTGGAAAATATTCCAATTGGAATTTCTGCATGGTTTTTTTCATTTATTATTTTATTATTTCATGAATTTTTCGTAATCGATGTAAGTTACTGTGATCATAGTTCAACGTTTTGTAAAAAATAAGTCAGAAATATTGAAAAAAAAATGCAATCTTTGATATTTCACAATTCCATAACTATTGATATTAGGTCATGGGTGCTTTAACGATTTCGATCAAGGCAGGAATATAGCCCTGCGAGGTTATTAATATTTTCCAAATAACCCTGCGTATAGGTCATTCATTAAAAGCTATTCACCGGCAAAAATTCATGGTACGAATCTCGATGTTTATTTTAGAAATAGATATTTTCTGTGCACTTTTAAGTGATTAATGTTTATTTATTTTATTTAATCAGTGCAAAGAGTCACCATTTTTCAAGAAATGTGTCCAGCTCATTGACACATGAGTATATCGTCGCTGAATATATAATAAATCCTATGTGCCGTTTAGTGCATTCTGAGATACACGAATCAATTTGTCAATTTCTCGTATAAATAATGGACATATACTAAAAAAAACAGTACCGTTCATTTGGAAGGTCTGCCTAGTAATTATTTAAAAAAAATAATCTAGTCTGTGCGATTATTTTTTAAAACAGTTTTTATTCGCTTATCTCAGAACGTACTAAACGTCACATAGGATTTATTATATATACAGCGACGATATCCAGTTTTTTGGTAACACGTACAATTTTTTTAATGCTGAGAAGCATCAATACTATGTATTCAATATATCACAACACTCGCAATAAGTCAATGGAAGCCTTACATGGCGATAGTTCTACATAAATTTTATCAATCAAACCGCACCCTTAGTCTTAGACATGTCAAAAAATGACGTTCTGAGATAATTAGTTTCAAAGTTTCAATTCGATATGTACTGTAAACATATCACACGCCATCTATGTCTTTGGATGAGCCGTCGCTCTCATCCAAATCACGCGGCTGTTATCCGTTTTCCACTCCTTTTTGGTGTCGCCAGTCTAAGACCCCCCCCTCTCCGACCACCCCACAAGTGCAGCTGACAGCATTTCCTTAACGTTCGTCTGCTTTCGTTATTTCTTCACCGATACCCATCCCACCTGATGTGGCGCCAGTTTCGGTTTTCTTCTACCCACTTAAATTTCCACAGCTTTTCTTATTTATGAAAACAGATATTTTTCACACCGTTATAAAAACGTGATGATAAATTGTTTTTTAATATATTTTTATTAGTTTGTGGCTAGACGTATTTATGTCTTTAAAAATAATGTTCTAAACGGTAATCTGTAGTATTAGAAAGTATTATTTAAAATGTATTATAAAAAACAATTAATTATTATTATCACTTATTTTTTATTGATAATAAGATTTATTCATATAATAGCTACTTTATATAAATAATAAATATTCTTGCACATATACTGTACCTACTGGAAGAGCACTGTCTACTATAATACAGTGAATTACTAGTGTAGCAGGCAGGGCGTCAAATTAATGTAGTGTTTACTTTGCTACCAAGACCCTCAGCAACAATGGAACATGCTTATATTAGGTCCTTACATATGAAATTGGCGTTTAGTATGGGAGGAACATAAAGACGATTTTTTTTATTATAATATATTTATTTAATCAAAGTATGTACCATTGCTATCTATGCACTTTTGCCATCTCATAGGTAGTTCATCGATCCCTTTACTAAAAGAACCATTCGGACGGAAATCAATAAAATCTTTGAAGGCGGTTTGGACTGCCCCATCGGAGTTGAATTTTTTCCTTTGCAAGAAGTTATCCAAATTTCGAAAAAAATGGTAATGTGTTGGGGCAAGATCCGGAGAGTACGGTGGATGTCTTAGACATTCCAATTGAAGCTCCTCTAATTTGGTAGCCGTCTGTTGTGCAGTGTGTGGTCTAGCGTTATCATGAAGCAGCAGTGGCCTAGAGCGATTAACCAGCCTCGGTTGTTTAGCAGCTAGCTTTTCCATCATGGTTTGCAGTTGCTGACAATAGACATCTGCCGTAATCGTCTGGCCAGATTTAAGAAAGCTGTAGTGAACGACACCAGCACTAGTCCACCAAACGCTCACAAGTAACTTTTTTGGAGTCAATTTTCGCTTGGGGCATGGTTTGGCTGGTTCGGCAGGGTTCAGCCATTGCGATGAGCGCTTCCGATTATCGTACAGGATCCACTTTTCATCACAGGTAATGATTCGATTTAAAATCCCTTCATTATTGTGCCGGTTGAGTAATGCAACGCAGCAGTCAACGCGCGTTTGTTGATTTGCTTCACTCAATTCGTGAGGTACCCACCTTTCAAGCTTTTTCACCCTATCAATCACCTTAGCCTTCGATTCTTCATTATCAACTTTGGTCTCCGGCCGTCCACGGGGCTTGTTCTGCAGGTCGAAATTTCCAGAACGAAAACGTTGGAACCAAAAACACACTGTGTTTTCTTTTGCGGCACCGTCGCCATACACATCATTAATCCTTCGAGCCGTTTCTGCAGCACTGGTGCCACGGTGGAACTCGTACTCGTAAATATCGCGATATTTCAAGTTTTTCATTTTGTAAACTGAGTGACGCAAAGAAAAAAACAATTGAGGAAAAAACAAATGAATTATAATTTTCAAAACACAAATACATGAGTAAATAGCTGTATAAATTTGGATTTGGAATTCCTAACCAAAGAGAAGATATTTGAGATCAAATTTGCCAGTACGGCAAAACGCCAATTTCATATGTAAAGACCTAATATAATTTTGTAAACACTATAAAATTGTCAACTAAGAATGTGAAATAAATCTATCTATCTATCTGTCTATTATAATTTTTTTTTTGGGTCGCAATCCTAGGATTGGTCTGCAACAAGCACTCGCCCTTTGTCACTCTCTCTCTCAACTCTCACAACTCTCTCACAACTCCTCTCTGTCACCTGCCAGCCTCTTCATCTCTTGGTAGGTGCTACAGCGCACATCTCCGATAATCTGGTCTACGTAGCTTAATCTCGGGAGGCCTCTACGATTGTTGCCTTCAACATTTCCCTCGACGATGGTTAAAAGTAGGCCCGGATGCCTTATATTATGGCCTGTCTGTTGGGCAATTCTGTTATTATTATTAAATCTATGCTTCGCATATTAGTATATAATCAATCAATACGTATGCAGAGTTGTTCTTTAGATAGATATCAGCAAGGAAAAATTAGATGAGTCCGAAAATAAATTAAAATGCGACAATTTTTTAATATTTTGAAAAAATACACATGATATGATTAATTATTTGAGAAAATTAGCAAGAAACAACGGCATTAGTCAACTGGGTTTAACGTTTTTGTGCAAAAAACAAAATTAATGGTGCAAAAAATAGATAAAAATAATAAAGGCTTCAAGAGATATTTCATAAACAAACGAAATTCCATAATTTTGTTTGTCTGTCCTGAAAAACCTACATTTTTTACTTATTCGGTTGTTCCTTTCACCCACAGATTTGTATGTGAACATTTTACGGCCAAGCAACGAAACATATGGTTGATGGCTCAAAAGTTTGCAACGAAAACTAAATTTAACCATTTTTAATGACTAATGTTATAAGCCAATAAAAATTGAGTGATTCTTCAATAGTTTGATACCTGACACGAAAACATCAAAAACGATCGCAAGCCACAATTTGAATGCAAGAGGATTACGATAAAAAAAATCTGCATTTTACTTAAATATGTTAAACTCTAACAGTGATATGTGGTGTGTAAAACCAAGGCAGCAATATACAAAAAAAAATTAGGCAGTCATCGAAAATTACTAGTTTACAATGTATTGAATTCGAGATTTCGGAAGAGATAGAATAAAATAAAACATAAAATAAAATAATAACATAAAATCTTTAATTCAGTACATTTTAAATTAGTAATCCTCGATGACTGCATTAAAAAAAAAAATTTAAAAATTAAAAAATTATCACGCGATTTTGAGAGTTCAATATTTTTAGTATCCAAACCAGGACTATCGTTTCGGCAGATAATTCCATTATCAACTGATGTTTGATGATTATGCCATTATCAACTTGTTTGATAATGGCATAATCTGATGTTTTATGATATTATTTTTTAATTTTTAAAAATTAAAAATGGAGTTCTTTCTTATAAATAACGTCAGTTTATAAAAAAGTAAAATATTTTATTTATTTTTTGGATATTGCCGCTTTTGCTTTCATACGCCCACATATAATGTATATCTCTGAAACAAGACTAAAAGACGCAGTAAACACTCAAGAACTGACTTGAAGTAAGACTTTGAAGCGGGAAAGGAAACCTCATTGTGTGATTTTGAACCTTTGTGCATTCCAAATCTTATTGCATTGTAGATATGAACTGCTCCGTTTAAAATGGTATTCAATAATAAACATAATAATAATATTTTACATAAAACTTTTTGGCACCTCGTGCCTGTTTTTGTGCTTAATTAAAATAAAATAAAAGATATGAGCTAATTTTAGTATAAATCGCGGGTAACATGTAGGTTGGATTTTTTTTCAGTATGTACCTACAATACATTTCCTGAAACTTCAGAAACGGTATACCGTCCTATATATCCCAAGGGAACATGTATTGTAATGTGGTAAGAGCAGATGAGTCCCATAACATGCACAAAGGATCAAGACCGAGGGGAAGACGAAGACAGAAAAGGGCGGATAATATCAAGACAGCCCTGCAAGAGATAGGGTAATGCCTAGCAGACTGGACTACGAGGGCGTTGTCAAGGGATAGATGAAGCTTTATTTTAACTGTGGTCATGAACTTCAAAATCTCAGGACGCCGCTTAAGAAGAAGAAATGAATCTGTATATTATTTAACTAAATTGTAATGTCCGTTTCGTATTTTATTTTATACTAACCGTGCCCGCGCGGCTTCGCACGCGTAGATTTTTAGAACACTGTTTGGATCGTCAAGGAACTTTGGCGAACCTTCTAGAATGTTTTCCTTCCAGAACTTTCAAGAAATTCGAATGTACAGGAACCTTCTAGACACACCGACACATTCCGCCACTCAGCTTAGAACCTTATAGAACTGTCGGGAATTTTCTAGAAACTTCTCCTTCCAGAACTTTCAACTTTTTCCGGAACATACTAGACTCACCTACACAGTCAGCGCGCCTATTTTGAAACAATCCGAAGCATTTGCGGCCTTCCCATAACAAAACAATGTGCTAGAAAGCACATTTTCGGCACCCACTCCCACCCACGTACAGCCACCCCCACCAAACTCGCATATTTTCGATGTGACATAAAGGGCTATCCACCACCATAACCACCGGTGGGTGGTTGTGGAAAAAACTTAGTGGGTAGGGAAACACGGGTTTCTTTTTATATATATAATGATTATTAAAATATGACGTAATAACAATTATGACTGAAACGCTATTTTTGTTTTTTCCACTATATGATTATGAGTATAACACAATATGTTTCGGAAACCTCCGTTTCCTTCTTCAGGTGAGTTGAAGCTGATATGTGTGGGAGTGAATGTCTGGTGTATGGGTTGCGGGTTTAGTGGAAGTGGAAAAGGAGGAGAGAGGGAACATTGTGAGAAGGGAGAAAAGAAGAGAAAAAAGAAGGGAGAAAAGAGGGAGAAGGGATGAAGAAGAAGGGGTTGTATTTGATTCTTCATGATTTTGTTTGTGTATTTAGATTTTTAGGAATTTCCGAAGTTTCTATATTATTTTCATTAATTCCGTATTTCTGCTTTTGTAGAATGTGTTATTATGTAGGTTATCTTGAATATGTGGTAAAATAAATAATAGTATAATAAACTTTCGGGAAAAAAATAGTGTTTTATTCATAATTTTTAAAATGGATTTCCACGAGGTAAACGCCACCACATACAATTATCAACATTAAAGTCGCTTATCATAGTAACTATTGATATCAGGACAATGATATATTGTCACAGGATCGTGGCTGTGGGAGGCAAATTAAATACTGGAAATCGGAAATTTTATTAATTTTATTACTTAATAGTCGGAGCACCGTTCTTTGAATCACACTAAATTGTTTCCAGAATATTTCTGATTTACTGATTTTTATCGCTTTGATTACTATGAAGCACTTCTAACATGTCGATAGTTACTTTATCGCTGGCTACAGTTTATACTGAAATCGCTCGTTAAATTTATTGTCGCTTGGTCACACGTCCACCTGAGTCTTATTTGTGTATTCGCGCTTGCGCTAGCTTCTATGAATCGCATTCTGTCACTACATTGCAAAAAACGACGTGCGCAGTGGCCCAGACGATCGCTTTTATAGTCAATGTCGTTTGCGATGCTTCCAGAATACAGTGGATATCTTAAACCCTTCCACTAACTTCCGATTCACTGCAAACGGTGCACAGTTCTGTAAAATCCCTGATTATGTGCAATTCCTTCGGCTTCTACCATCTCGCTACAGTATTTTCGACTCATATTTGTGGACTCAGTTTTCTACATAATTATTATTCAAAGTTTTTCTCAAATTGTGGCGGCCCTCGTAGCCCAGTGGGCATGACAATGGCTTCTCACACCGAGCGTTCCGGTTTCGAGAGTAGATTGTTGGTATAGTGGTCATGCCGCTCGCCTAGTGATCTGGTGGTCAATGATTCGGCTTATGGCTTAGTTTGAGAATATTAAAAATATTGATGCGACACGTATTCACATCTCGATTTTTTTTAAATTAAAAAAAAATTCCCGGTGAGGTCATAATTAATCTATGTGATTTACTCAAGCGTGGATGTTTTGTGATGTGTTTCGTTTCTGTAATTGTGCCTCTTGTCCTGTTGAAACATTTATTTTTAAGAAAATGTTCTCACCCGATTCGGCTTGTTTTTATTTTATTATTTGACATATCGTCGCTGTATATATAATTAAGCCTATGTGCCGTTTAATACATTCTCAGATGAATGAATCAATTTCTCAATTTTTCATATAAATAATAGAGATATACTAAATAAACATTGTCGTTCATCTGGCAAGTCTGCCTAGTAATTATTTAAAATATTTTTAATAAATCTAGTCTGTGCAATTATTTATTAAAACTAAAACGGCACATAGGCTTAATTATATATACTGCGACGATATATGATCATAGTCTTCCAGCGAGCAAATTGTGATTTGCCTCGTCGCGTTATGCCTGCCGTGTAAATATCCGCACAGGAAAAACTTTAAATTCCACGGGAGTTTCTTTGTACGCATCTCGCTACAGAGCTTGCCGTCTCACGAATTTCCGTACAGGGATGTCGCGAACTTAGAAGCATGTGAAAGTTTTGCAGAGAAAGTTATTGTAAATTACTTTTAAAGTCACATCAGTAAAAGTTTGACTATCGTTACTCCGAAACTCAGATTAAACGGTATGACTTTTAGTTAACTTAGTCAAACACGTCTCAGCAATATAATAATATATTATTTACAATCATGAAATATAACAATGCTGTAATTTGAATATATAAAGCACGTATTTTAATATTTACATTGAAAACGTTAATTCAGTGTGGACCCCAGAAAAAAATTTACAAACATCACGCAAGCAAGTTTCGTAACATTTTAATGTACCTACCTACTGCCACATTTACCTTGTTTTATTTTCATCATTTTACAAATATCAAGGTATCAAGAATGTTCTTAGGTTTTCACGGCCACTCAGAATCTTCAAGTTTGTGTTTACTGGGGTATTATGCCGTGTTGTTACGACCTTTCGGGCCGACGTTTCGGATCCCATTGCAGGGTGCATCATCAGGGCTGATGTGTATCATCACACATAACACACGGCATAACACGGCATAATACCCCAGTAAACACAAACTTGAAGATCAAGGTATCATATAATTATAACCTTTTTTGCTGTTTAAATTTAAAGATTTTATTTATACATTTGAAAAAAATTATTGTTTATACTCCTTACATGAAAATTAAATACTGATAGTTAATTTTTATCTATACATTTTTTAATATGTGGAACAAAAATTATTTGAAATACTTCCTAAGGAGCTATTATCGATTTCTTGATAGAGTGATGGTAAGTATTTCCATATTTTACGCGAAAGATCGCGGTGTGGCTTATTGCCAGGAAGATTTTTTTATTATTTAACTGATTGTTTTAGAACCATAAATATAATTTTATTGCTTGTTTTTCACATCACAGTTTTATCTCATTTAATTTAATCATAAATCACTAAAAAAGCACTTATGATCTAATAAGGAACACGGTCATCAATCAGATCAGTGATCATCCAGAATGCCATTTACTATATTGTATAAAATCTCTGCTTAGTATTCTTAGTATAATTTTCTGCAATATGTAATATGCTATCACAATGACAATGCCCCTCGAGAGATATATATATTTTTTTTTTATTAGAGACACTAACAGGATAATAGGTACATGATACTCTGATAATAAACATTGTAGTGAAGACTATACCCATTATCCCAATTACAAGTGTCTTCGGCACGCTCTAATAACATGTATATTTTACATGTACATTATGTGTATTGTGTATTTAGTGTTTGAATGTAGTGCGATTAGTATTTAATGAATGATTGATTTAATGGATCTATAGGTTCAGGTCATCGTTTAGAAAATGGATGTTGTGTATGAGTGAGTTTTTGAACGAAGATAACGTGTCTGCAAGAATATCAGCATCAATGTTAGGGTCAGCACAATACAAATTATATGTGCGACACAACCTTGTGATTGTTAAAATCCAAAATTGATTGTAATTTGTAATATAATCTTTGAAATGGATGGAACAAATCTATTTTATTGTTACGAGATAATTGCCTTCTGTCAAGACCTCTCGAGAACAACAACACAGTAGAATTCTCTCGAACTTTCCATAACACTGGAAGCGACGGGGACATCCTTCAAAACTCTAGTAATGTATAGAACAGTCTCGAGGGTTCGAAAAACAAGCGTATTTCGGCGGAGGCGGGTCAATGATTGAAAAAGATCTCAGGTTTTTACAGCCGTTCAGAATCTTCTGTGTGTTGTTTTCTGGGATATTCTGCCGTATATATCTGTCCTTTCTGGCCGTCATTTCGGATCACTTTACAGGGTTCATTATCAGCCCTGTTGATGAACCCTGTAATAGAATCCGAAACGTCGGCCAGGGAGTTCGGATATACACGGCAGAATATCCCAGAAAATTGCACACAAATTAATGATCTTCAGGTTTGTATTTTCTGGGGTATTATGCCGTATTATTACGACCTTTCCGGCCGACGTTTCGGATCTCGATCCGATCCGATGTGGACTCACATCAGCCCTGATGATGGACCCAGCAATGGGTTCCGAAACGTCGGCCGGAAAGGTCGTAATAACACGGCATAATACCCCAGAAAACACAAACCTGAAGATTCTGAGTGGCCGTGAAAACCTAAGAACATTCTTGGAAATTAATGATTTTTTTGACGTTTAATCGACCCGACCTAACTAGCGATAAAACCGACTGCCGTGTTACCATCGCGCATTTTAATCAAAACGACAGGCGTCGGGTGAAGAGTTAAAGAGAATATTCTAGCAAGCGATAATGAAGAGTTTCACAAGAAGGTTGATTAATTGCAAAAAAGTGTGAATGAAAATAGAAGTTTAAGAAGAAGAAGAAGAAGAAGAAATAGAGCTTTTGTCCAGTGACTTTATTGTGAATTTATTAAAATAATTAATTTCCAGTGTTTGAAAATTGTTTAAAAATATAAAATATGTTTTTAGGGGATCTTTACAGGTTTTCACATGTTAGCACAAACATTTACCAATCATATATACCAAGATTCCTTTCCGCGTGAGAAAAATCCTGTTTCGTCGGAAACATCGATACTGCTCGCGCGTGGTGTCCTTATATATCGCCCTCACGCGCCAGCGCGCCCTGCAGGACTCCAAGGTCTGCGCCTAACGTACGACCGCCACTTTACTGGCGACGTGGAAACATGTTTCGCTACATTTTGATCTTATCTGATTTCTTTTCAAAGATTCCGAGTTCTCGGTTCAGAAATTTTATTTCGTATTTTTTACGTGTACTGTAAGCGAAAGAAACGGAAAAATATTAATTGTATTATTACTTCCTTTCTTTTAACTCGTGGCGTCTGTTTGCTTGACGAAAAAACTTTGGATCGATTTTTAACCCTTTTCCCGTTATCCAATCGAGCTGAAACTTTACATGCAGACTCGTGGCGATGATCAAGAAGATCTATCAAATTAAATATGTCATTAAAAAATAATAATAATTATAGTATAATTTTGGATTTTTCAAATTTATAATGGTTTTTTCATACAAGTTGTATGGAGATTCCGATGCATATGCTATACACGAAACCCGAAAATGAGAAAGGGAGTATTGTAAAAACTTGGTTTTTATGGGTTATATTTCTAGAGTATTACTTTTGTGTATATAGCTGAAAAAAAATTAATAATTATCCCAAAAAGCTTCTGAAAAAATTTCAGGCTTCTTCTTCTACTCCTTATCCTGCATCGCATAGAAGGTTCCAACTTTTCCTATCCTGGCTTTGCTCACCACGTCAGCCCAATTTAGTTGCAATCTGACTGCTTTGCAGCAGTCCTCCAACTGATTCCACCAGCTCCTCCTAGGACAGCCCCTTAGTTTTTTTCTGACTTCTGGTCTTGCCTGGAATATTCGCTTTGGCAGTCTATCTATCGGCATCCGCAAGATATGTTCCAGCTAACGTACCTATGATTTCTCGATAAACGTCAATAAGGGTTCTACTTACAGACATTCTCTTATTTGAATATTTCTGATTCTGTCCCTTCTGATAAATCCTATTATTCCTCGTAAAAATCCCATTTCGGTGACCTATGCCCTTGAGCGGGTTCTTTCGATCAAGATCCTAGGGTTGACATGAAAGCTGATTTGTATACTGCCAACTTTTTGTATACTGCCATCTTAATTGATAAATAAATCAATGGTGATTTGGAAAACGCTAGACTTATTTCAATTATAAATTATAGTGTAACCTAAGTACACGTCCGCTTTGGAATTAGTCCAGATTGATATATGTCCTGTTTGGACACGAAAATTTTAATTTTTGTTAAAATAAAGTATAAAGCCCACACAAGCCGTAATTGTACGAACTGACTGAACTGACCAGGCTGTCATATTTCTATGAAGGCTGTAACAAATTTCTTTGGACAGATTTTTATTAAACGTCATACCTGATGATACTCAACCAGATTCAAGTTGGGAAAGGAGAGAGAAATGAGAAAATTTAAGCTTGTTAAATTGTAATATTATTAATTGATATGGCAGTTACTTTGTGGTGCAACTTGATTATTTTAATTTAAAGCAAAATTGAATTTTGTAATAGACACACGTCGAGTTAAATTTAACGCTAATATAATTTCAAGAGGAGTAGTCCCTCTCATCATCAGGTGTAAGTTATAACTAACCTAAATGCAGAAATTATGTCACCTTATTTGAGTAGATAACGGGTCGCTGTGATTTTTTGTGTGGTCTTCGAGGGGAAGATGTTGAAAAGCGGGGAGACATTTGTAAGAATGTGATGTTGTTTATGAGTATTTTCTCAAAATTCATTTTTTTTTGGAGTTTGATGGTTTCCAAAATGTTCATTATCAATCCTGTATGAGTAACCGAGTGGAGTAGGTTTAGTCTGTAATTATCGAAAGAATGGTTGGTATTAATTATATGGTTGGCGAATTCTGAGAAATTGACGGCGATGTTTCTTTATTCTTATATTTAGGTTTCTTGCGGTTTGGCCTTTCGTATATTCCACTCTTTTCTAATGAATTACTTTTGGTTTTAGAATTTAGAAGGATTTTACCGATGTTATTTTTAATATGAAACGCGGGTTTTATATACACGGAGAAATTTGTGATTTTATTAGAAACTGGGCTTTTTTATCATTAATTAATATACCTACTCTTTTTAATTTTGCTATTGCTTTGGTATACAATAACATAATCCATACATATGATTCTTTACATATATTATATATTATTTACTTTCACTATTGCTTTTGTATGTATGTGGGGTGTAAAAGCAAAAGCAGCAATGTCCAAAAAAATTTAGTGCTGTGTTTGAAGATTACTAATTTATAGTGTACTGAATCTGAGATTTTATATGAAACATAGCCTACAAATTTATAGAAAATATGATTTCAGAAAGGACAGATTCATAAAATCTAAAATTCAGTACATTTTAAATTAGTAATCCTCCGTGATTGCATTCAAAACATTTTTTTTAATTTTTGTATATTGCTGCCTTTGCTTTTATACACCACATACAATATCTATTATTTTTACTATCCACATTTTATATTTATACCCTCAATTAATTGATTAATTTTATAGTTATGTAGTATTATGTTTTATATTTTTATTATTTCTCACCATATTGTCAGCTGAATCATCTCGGCACAGGTTCTTCCTAGTGAGATAAATAGCTCATTTTCCTATGGCATGTATTAAGATGAAGACAAATAAATAACTTTAAAAAAATATTCTTTTTGTTCCGTGATTCAGAATGCAAAACATAAAGCCACGCCCATACCCTTATTTCGAATAATCGCGTAACATGTATTCGAGAGCACTTGTGTGGGCCAATTACTTTTCGAACAATGCACAGACATGCGTAAATCATTTCGCAAATAGACCCGGGGCCAGTTGGTATTTTTCTTTGAGGCACATCTCTCGTCAGCCGGCCGGTGCTTCAAAGTTGAAAGGGTTCGTACGAAGTCAAATAGCTTCCGAACCCTCCGCGGCCGGCCCTGCGTAATGCGCTTAGTCCCGGGGAGATAAATTGGGATCAGGATCCCTGCAGAAAGGACTTAGCGAGCGAGGATAAATAACAAAGTCTCTGTAAATAGCAGACCACGATAAATATTTGGGAGCCGCGACCGAACGGGGAACGGCTCGAGCAATAATATTAAATTCTTTGCCGGCGCAACTGTGATTTTTTAATATTTTAGCATCTAAGCTCGCGTCACTCGCAAAAAATATCGTACTTAAGTAAATCCCGAAAACCATTTGGATATGCGGATGATATATGTATGTATGGCCTGAAGGGTAGGTACTCAGATTGCACAGAAAAAATATAGTTACATATTAAAAAAAAAAAGTGAAATGATTTTGTGGTGACATTATTAATATAATTAATAAAAACCAAGTTTTTATTATACTCCCTTTCTCATTTGCTAGTGGAAACAGGTTTGGCGCTTAATCAGATGCGTCGGAGTCTTTTCATACAACTTACTCAGTTGTATGAAAAAACCATTGAAAATTTGAAAAATCCAAAATTATACTATAATTATCAATTTTTTTCACGAAAATTTGATAGATATTTTTGATCGTCGCCACGAGAATGCTTGCAAAGTTTCAGCTCGATTGGATTACGGGAAAAGGGTTAAAAATCGAACCAAAGTTTTTGCATCAAAGAAACAGACAGACGCCACGAGTTAATATAAAGGGAGTAAAAATATACTTTGTTTTTACCAGTTATTTATTTAAAATATCAACATGTTTCAGGGCCAATGATTCCTTCATCAGGATACAATGTATACTAACAAATTAAAAATTCGAAGAATAGATAATAAAAATATATGGAAAATGAATAAATAAGTAAGCACTGACATGAAAACAAACTTAATAGATAACTATTTGTAAAAAGGACCTAATTATTTATAATATTAATATAAAATAATGTATCAAAATCGTAAAAGATATGACGTACAGAATCTTTCATAAAATATCAATGACGACAATAAGATCCAAACCTCTCATACCTTCTAGAATAGTCTACACATATCTACAATCTTTAGGAGATGACTAGAATACCCTAAAAGCAACATTCTCCTGAACACTAAGAAAGGAATAGAATAATCTAGGAGGTTCAAAATCAACGTGATTTGGGTATAACTAGCGCGGATCTAGGCCGCGAATCTAAGTCTTGTTTTGACAGATCATTCAGGACGAAGTGCTTCGTGGACAACGGCCAGGTGTGCCCAGTCGTAAAATTGCGAAGCGATAGATATGGAACCATATAATCGGGCAAGTACTCGCCTAAATAAGTGCGACTATACGTGTGAGAATTGGATGGAATGTTCTAGTGAATGTTAAATAAAGTGTTCATATACGAGTGATATATTACGAAATTGTGTGATTTAAAGAATAGCGTTATTTTATTCGTGTAGTTACTTTGTTCATTGAATAATTAATGAATCATTAATAAATAAATCGTTACAGTGTTTTTCCGCAGCCATGACACTCATTGACAATAATTTTAATGAATAGTTATTCGATTCGAAGTATAGACTAGTACAAAAGCCTCAAAAAGGAAACTGAATGTTTTTCTAAGGAAAATATTCCTAAAACAATAAAATTCAATTCGGGTCAGTGATGCGACAGTTTATTTTATTGATTAAAATCTCGATTTATTTGTCGTGGTGAAATCTTAAAGGATAAGCTTGACCGGACACAAAGCGCACGATTACAGAGTACCTACCTATGCTATGAGCCGTATTCATCGAGGGATCGCAAATGGACGGCGACCTCTTGGCCGACCCAGATTAAGATGGAGCACGTTGGTCCACGACTGAGATTTTTATTTATTTTATTTTTAAAAATACTAACCTGTTTTAAACACGTAATTACTTACCTGATATGTGGGGTATAAAAGCAAAGTCAGCAATATCCAAAAAAAAATACAGTCTTCGAGGATTACTAATTTATAATGTACTGATTTCGAGATTAAATAGGAAACATAGCCTATAAATTAATAGGAGACATGATTTTGAAAGGGATAGATTTACTAAATGTAAAATTCAGTACATTTTAAATTAGTAATCCTCGGTGACTGCATTCAAAACATTTTATTTTATTTTTTGGATATTGCGGCCTTTGCTTTTACACCCTACATGTATGGTTCACGTACGAAATTGGAGTACGAGCATGTATAAATATCAATGAGCATTTTGAAAATAACATGATTACACGATCCACTTTTCAGCATTAAGAAATGATAAATAATGTCACAGCAGTTCAAAAAACACAATTCAGAAATGTTTTGCAGATCAGCAAGTTGCACGATACACAATATCGCTTCGCATGTATGAAATGAGCGGGTTCAAAGGTTATAGGTTAATAGGTTAGGTATAGTACAGAGATGCCTAATTAGTAAAATATATTATGTAATACCAAGCAATCGTTTTCTAACAGTGAATATTAGAAAATGTCAAAAAATATTGTAATGGAATATCATTTCTTCTTCATTCCAATTGAACCGCATACATATCTTCTACGTTATTTTTACACGGCACCCTGTGAGCAAGACATAACCGGCACAAAATTGTGAGCAAGACAATTACGCGTCGAAAATTGTGAACAAGGCAATTACGCGTCGAAAATTGTCAACAATTTTGCGTCGAAAATTGTGAACAAGACAATTACGCGTCGAAAATTGTCAACAATTTCGCGTCGAAAATTATGAACAAGACAATTACGCGTCGAGAATTGTCAACAATTTCGCGTCGAAAATTGTGAACAAGACAATTACGCGCCAAAAATAGCGCATAGAAAAAAACTACAAAAATGAAAAATATTGAGAAAATTAACTTTTCTTTACTTTATCTATTCTAATTTTCTTTTTTCTAAACCATTCTAAACCACTTTCTGTGATATTTTATGAAAAAAATCCATGATACTTTTATCATTAATTATCAATGGAGCATAATAAATAAATAAAACTGATTACGTCGAATTTCATCAAGAGAATGGAAGTTATTTTTTCCTCGTCAATTCGCACCCTTATTGCGGCAAATATTAGGTCCTTACATATAAAATTGGCGTTTAGTATGGGAGGAACATAAAGCCGATTTTTTTTTATTATAATATATTTATTTAATCAAAGTATGTACCATTGCTCTCTATGCACTTTTGCCATCTCATAGGTAGTTCATCGATCCCTTTACTAAAAAAACCATTCGGACGGGAATCAATAAAATCTTTGAAGGCGGTTTGGACTGTCCCATCGGAGTTGAATTTTTTCCTTTGCAAGAAGTTATCCAAATTTAGAAAAAAATGGTAATCTGTTGGGGCAAGGTGCGGAGAGTACGGTGGATGTCTTAGACATTCCAATTGAAGCTCCTCTAATTTGGTAGCCGTCTGTTGTGCAGTGTGTGGTCTAGCGTTATCATGAAGCAGCAGTGGCCTAGAGCGATTAACCAGCCTCGGTTGTTTAGCAGCTAGCTTTTCCATCATGGTTTGCAGTTGCTGACAATAGACATCTGCCGTAATCGTCTGGCCAGATTTAAGAAAGCTGTAGTGAACGACACCAGCACTAGTCCACCAAACGCTCACAAGTAACTTTTTTGGAGTCAATTTTCGCTTGGGGCATGGTTTGGCTGTCAACGCGCGTTTGTTGATTTGCTTCACTCAATTCGTGAGGTACCCACCTTTCAAGCTTTTTCACCTTACCAATTTGCTTCAAGTGGATTAAAACAGTTTTATCACTAACACCGCAGCCTACAGCTAACTCGGATGTGGTTTGCGATGGATCCGCTTCCACAATAGCCTTCAATTCTTCATTATCAACTTTGGTCTCCGGCCGTCCACGGGGCTTGTTCTGCAGGTCGATATTTCCAGAACGAAAACGTTGGAACCAAAAACGCACTGTGTTTTCTTTTGCGGCACCGTCGCCATACACATCATTAATCCTTCGAGCCGTTTCTGCAGGACCGGTGCCACGGTGGAACTCGTACTCGTAAATAACGCGATATTTCAAGTTTTTCATTTTGTAAACTGAGTGACGCAAAGAAAAAAACAATTGAGAAAAAAACAAATGAATTATAATTTTCAAAACACAAATACATGAGTAAATAGCTGTATAAATTTGGATTTGGAATTCCTAACCAAAGAGAAGATATTTGAGATCAAATTTGCCAGTACGGCAAAACGCCAATTTCATATGTAAGGACCTAATATAATATTGATTCAAATATAAAATTATGAAATTAGTTTAGACATGTGTTATTACCGGCGCGCAGGGACACCTTTAACACATTAACTTATTATTATCTTCATTTAAAGTGTGATTTCATTAAAAAATGTGTATATTAAATATGACTGTTATAAATTTATCGTTAATTTCACGTAATAAATTTCACAATTTGCACAACATAAATAAACATCTATCGTTCTACTTTTAAACAAATAATTTATTTACCTTCCAACTAACTACAATTCTATAAAAAAAATTCTCTCGCCTAAGCCTAGCATTCGTATGACCTGTCGCAATTAAAATATCATACATCATTCAAGCGCACAAATCAAAAAACAAAAATAAAAATAAAATCTATTTCAAATTTCTGAAATTTTTAATCATTTTATTTGACTTATATCAAAGCGAATAAATTTTTAATATTCGATATAAAGAACTTTCACAATACTCCAACATTTGACAGAATAGTATTTGCGTGATGCCCTGTACAATTTGTCAAGGAGTATATGTTTGTTCAGAGAACAGACAGATAAAGGATCACAAGCGTAGTCACGAACTTTGTAGAAGGATCACGGCTAAAATGGCGCGCTCGTCAATCCCAGCAGCCTGTTCCTGATTTGACAACCTGTCTCCTGACCTGCCTTTTCACCCTAAAAAGCCATAATAACCGATCGAAAGACGCGCAATTCGTTTTATCCATCGAGTTACGCTAATCGATACTTAAACTTCCCCTATATACCTACTATATCAATTTTTATACTTCTCTTCTGATACACCTGTTTCTCATGCCTTTCTTTTAAGATTAAGCTATTTCTGTTTTACAGAAAATATGTTGACGAATGAAATTGCAAAGGTTCATCGCATTATGCTTCATCTTTACGAATTTGCCTAGATACTAAATAAATTTTGATTAAATGTGTATTTTGATAATTATTCCAGAATTATATTCCATATGTACCGGTCGTGTCATTCTACTCTCTATAAAAAATATATGTGGTAGTGAATCATGGTATGCTTCCCGCTAAACTCTGTACTATTTGTACGTACCTGCTTTTGAAATAATTATCCGAAAAAATATCATCCATGTATGTGTACAATCATTCTACTGGATAAATCTAAAGGGCTTATAACTTTGATAGATTAATTTCATAAAACTAAATTCCTCTACTTGGATTGTAGTAGTCAATAACTAGCTAAAGCAATCATCGCCCTATTGTGGTCCAAAGTTTATTCTTATAAATATTGGTTTAAAATTAACACTGCTTCAAGAAATGGTTCGTATTTTAGTTAATAAACATGCCCCCATTACTATTAATTGAAAATAATTATTATTATCCTTGAGATAGATCCAGATGATGGCTAAAGGGGAACTATTTAGAAATTGAAATTTGCCAAATTAAATTTAATACTTTAAAAAGGTGCATTAAAAATGTGAAAATTTAAAATAACATTGCAGTTATTTTTAAAAATAAATAATTATAAAATGAAATAAAAATAAATAAATATAAAATTAAATAAATATAACCTACCTGGTGTACTTTGTAAGAAGCTGTTTATTTATTAATGAACTTATTAACAAAGCTTTAATTATTTTTATTCATATTCGTAAAAGAGCAGTGTTGTGTATGCCTATCAAGCGGGAGAACGGGGTTCGCTTCCGCCAGGTAGAGTTATATTTTTATTCTATTTATTTTTTATTTAACTGTTTTACTAGCTAACTTACCATTTTTTCTCATACACGCCCTTCGGTTTTTGAAACTTTTATCAGAGTTTATTTGTAATATTTGTTTAATGCCAAGTCTTTCGCGGATATCTTCTATTCTTGATGCCTTCAACTCTCATCGCATATATTATCTTTTCCATTCTCTCTCCACTCGTACGTTCCACATGACCAAACAATCTGAGCAATCATTTTTTTCTTTCGATTAAAATTAATTTTTGAAAAGTATTTTCTTTACAGGGATGATATTTATTTTACATGTATCTGAGAAATGCGATACTTTTTTTGTGAGTTGATTAACTTGTACGTGAATTACGTTCTATAAAGTTCATTCATTGAGGATTTAAAGGGTACAACACAAATTATATATATATTATTGTATAAATTGTAAATTGTAAATTGTAAATTGTAAATTGTAAATTGTAAATTGTAAATTGTAAATTGTAAATTGTAAATTGTAAATTGTAAATTGTAAATTGTAAATTGTAAATTGTAAATTGTAAATTGTAAATTGTAAATTGTAAATTGTAATTGTAAATTGTAAATTGTAAATTGTAAATTGTAAATTGTAAATTGTAAATTGTAAATTGTAAATTGTAAATTGTAAATTGTAAATTGTAAATTGTAAATTGTAAATTGTAAATTGTAAATTGTAAATTGTAAATTGTAAATTGTAAATTGTAAATTGTTAATTGTAAATTGTAAATTGTAAATTGTAAATTGTAAATTGTAAATTGTAAATTGTAAATTGTAAATTGTAAATTGTAAATTGTAAATTGTAAATTGTAAATTGTAAATTGTAAATTGTAAATTGTAAATTGTAAATTGTAAATTGTAATTTGTAAATTGTAAATTGTAAATTGTAAATTGTAAATTGTAAATTGTAAATTGTAAATTGTAAATTGTAAATTGTAAATTGTAAATTGTAAATTGTAAATTGTAAATTGTAAATTGTAAATTGTAAATTGTAAATTGTAAATTGTAAATTGTAAATATACGTTTCTTCGGACCAAATTAATTGTGATTTCTCAATGAATATACTTAATTTAACGAAGCTATCGTGTAGGAGAAATGTATGTGATTTAATTTATCTGTATTGGACACAACTTATGTTTTAACAAATTAATTCTTACAGAGTAATTGTGTGATCGTTTTCAAGACAAGACAAGACAAGACAAGACAAGAGGTATTTTATATAAGCACTCAGGGCACGATTTTTTTTATGAAATAGAGATGAGAACACGTATCGCGTCAATTTTTACTATTCTCAAACTAAGCAAAAATTCTTTATTTTGAAAATAGGACTATCTTGCTGGTGTCCTGGAATGCGACTCGAACCACCAATCACCAAATCACTTGGCGAGCGTCATGATACTACACCAACAAGCAATTCTGATTAACTGTATTATAATTTCGTCTATGCATAGATTGCATAGACGAAATATTAATACACTTATCTTCTATTTTATAGTTTGCCTACATACTTAATCTCTTTATTATATTTATCTTGCCATTATATTCAGATAACATATAAATTATTATTATTAATAAGGTATCGGAAATATCTTGTAATGAAAACGCAAATTATCATCGAACAAATCGATGTGATTTCCATCCAAGGTTCCACGAAATTCAGCAGATAAAGGGAGAATTCAACTGCAGATAGTTTAGTAAATGAACCACAGGGTTGATTTAATATTCCTGCCAGAACCCTGCCGAAACTAGGATAATTAGGTTTTGGTAAACTCGTCAAACTTTCATTAATAACATACTTAGTATATCCACAGACATTTCTTGGGGAAGATCGTCTGGGGTGAGATTTTATAATTACACCCAAATACTATTCAACAACAGTTACAAATTAAGTTATTTCAGCGTCGTAAATGACCTCATTTCAAGGTTTCAAAAAGAATGTCTTGTGTAAGGTTTATGGCCTAATACATGGTAAATGGTAATAAACAGAGAAGGGACAAGTGAAGTGGGACCCACCACAAACCCAGAGCTGTTCTATGAGAAAAACTTCAAATCGGCCCTACTCTCTCACCATCCAGGTTGGCATTTTTAAATGCGGTTTTTAAGGCGGCTTCAAAGACAAAGACATTCGTGCGGCGCAGCGAGGAGTCTGCACAAACTACTTTTCTGTCTCAGGAAAGGGAACCAAAATAGAATATTTATTAAAAATGTATATAAAATAAAAAATATCCCATTAAAAAAATATAAATAAAATAAAAGAAAACACAAAAAATAATAAGGAAATAAAACACAATGATTTATACACAACGTTTTATTTCACTAATTTGAGTTATATATGCGTAAGCACTTTCGATGGACACAACCATCATTTTCAGAGGCAATATTAGAACTACTTGTAGTAAATAAATAAAATAACTCAAATTAGTGGAATAAAACGATGTGTATAAATCATTGTGTTAATCATGACTTCCACTCTGTAAACGAAACAACGCTTAAATTATAAAGAAATAAAACGTTGATAATCATAACCAAAAAAACAATAACCAAGATAACAAAGGAAAAATAATAGAGAAAAATAATAAAAAAATACAACATAATATAAAATAATTATAACAACCCACAGAAAACAAATAAAAAAAAAGAGAAAATAATAACTTAAAGAGAAATAATAATAATAATAATATTAAATAAATAAATAAATGAAAGAAAAAATAAAATATTAAAGATAACAACAAAATGAGGAAAAAATAGCAGTGCACGAAAAAGAAAAAAATACATAAAAACAATATGGTAGGTAGGAGTAGGTTTAAGATCTTAATGATCAGAATATGACAATAAACTAATACAATGAAATAATACATTTTGAAATGATGATGAAGAGACTTTTTAAATGATGATGGGGTTTCTGCAATAATATCAGCATCAATTTTAGAGCTTGCACCAAACATATGTACGAGACATTCTTGCAAATTTATATCAGACTAGCTTACCCGCGCGGCTTCGCATGCGTACATTTTTACTAACATTTAGTCATATTTAATCAATCTGTGTATTAACCTTAACATATAGATATATGTCGTTGCAGATCATGTTGGCTATCATCACATGGTTTACTGCGGCCCGGAACAGCTCTATAGTAGACTGGCTAAACCACTGTCTCAAGTTTTTCAGCCATGATGATCGCCTTCTTCCAGAACCCCGACATCCAGCAAACTTTCCCTGCATTATGAGATGCAAGATCTTGATATTTTTTACCGTGCACGTTGAAACAAATATTTTTCTTATCGTGTCCAAATTTTACCCAAACAAGTGTGGATCTTATGAATTATTTAAAAAATATTTTATTTGCCGCTTATCACTAGCTTGTTCTCCAAATTAAATAAACATAACTGCCAAATGAAATAACCATCCAACAACTGCCTTATAATAACCAAATACATCCGGCGACTTACGTGAACACAAATAATATAAACTCAAAACATCGCATAACGGCTTAAATATATTCCTTCAGCGCTCACGACTTAACCGCGTAATTTTCTTCCTAAAACTACCCCCACCCTCCTGATCCCCCGCATCCCCGCCGCCCGCCCTGCCAGGGTCGATTGTGCGTATGAACTCAACACGGTATTTAATTAATCATCAAAGACTTCGCGATATTATTTATTAACGGGATTATTTTCAATTATCTTTGTGCAAAGCCATTACTACCGAATCTTTTATAATGTTAGCTGGGCTAAATACAATAGCCATCCCCTTATTTAATCTATATTAAAACACGTTATCTATTTAATAATAATATTTAATGCTTTCTTCATCACCCGGCTATGTCAGGGTTTGGATCGTAGCGTATATGAATTTATTTTTAACTTTTATATTTTAATATTAACAATTTGTATTTCACTGAAAAAATCCGCCGCATGGTGCGTGCGTATTTCGTTGCATGCTAAAATTTCACCCCTAACGCACCTAATTCAAAAATGTATGGTTGCTGTAAATAAAAAAGCCGAAACAAATTAAAATTCAGGAATTCTTTATTCAAAGAAAGTATCAAATTATTTTTTCAAAGAAAGTCTCAATACATTCTAATGAATGTTTTTAAGTGTATTAATTTTAAATACTTATAGATTTCAATGTTTTTTTTTAGAACTTGACGATTCTTTAGAAATAAGAAGCTTCATGCCTTACAATAGTCTGTGATTTTTCACCATTTTAAAATTTACATTAAAACCAGTAGGTATAATTCAGGCATGTTCGCTTTAAGAATTTTAACACAAACATGTCAAGCCTTAAAGACTCACGAAGTACCCAAAATTTTCTCCAAACAGAGGGCTATAGAGAGATGTATACGAGGTGGCGTCAATATAAAATTATCAGAGTCCTAGAGTGCAACTAAGAAAAAACGTAACTGGAGCAGCTTGCTATTTAAATAGTCAAGACCTAGTTAGTGATATATTTAATGGTCAGAAGTTCGTGTCTCGTTCCAGGAGATCAGTCCAGAAGCAGCGACGCATAGACAGAACTTTTAAATATAAGCTGAACTAAATAACAATTTTTACGAAATAAATCTAAATAAAATAGATATCTCTTTTATTAAAAAATTTCTTAATACTCCTGTCACAAATAAAAAAAGGTTTTAGTGTACCATAATATTTTGTTGGATCAATATTTCATATCGTTTTGTTTCCAAAGTATACGTTTACGTACTAATCGTGCTTCAATATACTGACTTCATGTTCCTGCAGATATGTTTTTCTTCCAAACTTTTAGCTTTGTTTTAAAATACTAAGAATATTTTATTATTACTATTATTATTGTTTTTTTTTTTCTGACATGAAACTCTTCGTGAAGAATTTATTGTCAACTGCATTTGCATAAATACCCAACTGCCGAAAACCGGTAGACATTAATTTTTTTGCCTTTAAACCGTATATTTTCAATTTTTTTTTTCAGAATTTATTTGTTTATTTTTTATACATATTACATACATGCATATGCACAGTAGTTTTACGGCATGGTTGCCTTCAATATTGTTTGACAATTTAATATGTGCGAACATGAATATAATTCTTTTCATATATTCTTTTTACTTTCGCTAATGCTTTTGTATTCAATAATATCTACTTGTTTTTTCCATCCATATTTAATATTTATTTTTACAATTAATTAATTGATTTTATAGTTACATAGTATTTTGCGCCCTTGAGGTGAGTACTCACGAAAACGGCGCTATATAAATAATCCAACTATTATTATTATTAGTTTTATATTTATAGTAATTTTTTCTCACTATATTGTAAACTGCTCATCTCGGCAGATGAGTGGCTCTTTTTCTAGCCAACATGTATTACGTTCGATTTCTACTTACATTGTCCGCAGGTTCCTAAAGTGTAACTGTGCAAAATTTTGTTAATATTAAAAAAATTCAATTGAAACGCTTAATATTAACAGTGCTAAATAATATAGTTTTAGGGAACCGATGTTGAAATATAATCACGAATTCGTAGAAAAAATATATCACCGTCAGTTACGCACCCGGTTGCTTGGTAAAGCATGACCTTCCATACGCAGCCCAGGGTACGAGATTTTGCATGACCAGCCATGGTCTCATTATTATATTAAAACTGATTAAAGTTTTGTGCGTACGTGTAGGTCGATTTTTTACTCGTGGCGATATCCAGTCGACCAAAGTCCTTTAAAACCGAACAGTGTATTTTTTTTATAATTGTATAATAGATACGAAGAAATTTCAAATTGTTTTAAAAAACTTACCATAAAAACGAAGTTTTTATTATACTCCCTTTCTCATTTACTAGTGGAAACTGGTTTGGCGCTTAACCTACGCGTTGGGCTTCGGTCGGGCGACGCTAGGAAAGGGAGTAATGAAAAATTTCCAAAAATCCAAAATTATACTATAATCAGGTTTAGTGTCTACCAGATGCGTCAAAATATTTTCATACAACTGAGTAAGTTATATGAAAAAACCATTCAAAATATCTAAAAATTCAAAATTATTCTGTAATTTATTTTTTTAACGAAAATTTGATAGATCTTTTTGCTTGTTTGCCAATCTGCTTGCAATGTTTCAGCTCGATTGGATCACAGGAAAAGGGTTAAAAATCGATCCAAAGTTTTTTCGTCAGACAAGCAGACGCCACGAGTTAAAAGAAGGGAAGTAAAAATGATTCAATTTTAATTATGATAATCAAAATGATGTGTTAAATTAACATTTATTTTAAACAACAACACTCTATGCGCGGTGCACATAATCGAAACAATGCATCGCGGACTTTGTCTCTTTCTCATATAAATATCTCTAACGTACACCAATGTATGAATGGGGACATACTGACAATCTTGGAGAGCCATGACCAAAAAATCGATCCTTATTAAGACTGTATATTTATATACAGAAGATTTGAGCACAAAGTCCATGTGGCTTTTGAAGTGAAAACAAACCAATCCTCTATAAGAGACTCTACAAACACTATTCCCAAAAGACCTGCCGTTAGTTTATCTATCTTTATCTTCAATTAGCAAAACTCCATTAGTTTAATAATTGCCACAAAAAAATATATATTAAATGTATATGTAATGTAGCGCACATCCATTTATTTACAATATATTTATGTAGGTGTACTTGTTTATTGGTAAACGGAATAATCTCGAGAAATTCGGTAAATAATAAAACTAACAATCCGCTATGAATATTTATAATTTTCTCAGAAAATTAATGTAATATTATACAATATAATCAAAGCATTCTTCAAAGCACCACATTAAAATTCATGATAATAAAATAAATATTATTGGATCAAATATACCTTGCCATAAATGGTAATAGATTCAACTATGAATAATATATACGCATATTTAAATAGGGTGTATTAAATTTTAATTTGTAAATAGACAGATGAATTCGTTTCAAATTTTGTCTGGAGAGTCTTTAGTATCCTTCTTAAAAAAAGATTTATAAATGATTATCTAGTATTAAATACCATTTACCACAAATTCTACATAGGTATTTTTTAGGATCCTGCGTAAAACAAAGATTCTCTCACCAACCTCTACCAGTCATCCGTCACAAATATTGCATATCTACTGTTTAGGACCCTGAGAAGAAAGCATTAACCCACCCCTTCTTCAATACCCGGACATCCCATTCTCGCTCTTCTTGACTTCATTTTGTGCATATTTACTATTATTTAGGGCCTTCGCAAAAACGGAAAACAATGGTATCTCCTTCCTTAATTATTATTATTTTCCAGGCAATCCAACCTGAAAATATACATTTTGTCACGGGATATACATTGGGAAGCAAATGAAAACACTGGAAATTAATTTGGTTTAATTTAATACCAAAGAAAGTCCTGGACATGAGTTAAATTGTAGTACCGTTCTTGATTTTACAGTCGCTTAATTTTTTCTGAATGTTGCACACTTATTATTGAATTTTTCCTCAATTCGCACTAATTAACGCTCTCTCTATTGCTTAGATCACTTCTGATAAACTCCGTGCATTGTTCGCTCGTAGAAACTATTAGCCCCTTTTTATTCACTTGCGCTGGTCACTTACTAATATCGCGCATTGTAATATCACGAAGCACTAATCACATTGGTTCGTTCGGTAGTATCGCGGAGATGTCGCAACGTCACAGACTGAATTATCTGAGCGCGCGTCGAGTAACTCGAATGGTTTTCATGATCGAATGATTAGTAATTGGTACAAGAGACATTAGTAATATACAGAAATGCGCGATTACAAGACGTTTCCATAATCTTTTGCTTCATCAACTTCCAAAAAATTAATTCTGATTATTAATGGGGGGGATTGCGTTTTAGCTACATCAACTTCCCAAAAAATACTTCCTGACGGGGTGGTGGGATTTTTAAATGTTCATTTTGACTACATTAATTTCCACTTTCCATTTCCAATGACTATCAATAGTCAGTAATCTAAAATAGCGTACGAGTACTAATTATTGATTGTCAAATAGTTGCGGCGAACTCGAGTACTAAATTAGTAGTCGTTGAATTAGTACTCGTTGCTCGGTATTCGTTACCCGAGTACTAAATTAGTAGTCGTTGAATTAGTACTCGTTGCTCGGTATTCGTTACCCGAGTACTAAATTAGTAGTCGTTGAATTAGTACTCGTTGCTCGGTATTCGTTACCCGAGTACTAAATTAGTAGTTGTTAAATAAGTACTCGTTGCTTGTTAATCGTTACTCGAGTACTAAATTAGTAGTTGTTGTATTAGTACTCGTTGCTTTATAATCGTTACTCGAGTACTCGAGTAAATTAGTATTCATTGATGACATATCTCGAGTTATTCGAATGTTTTCAATAATCGAGTTATGATAACTCGAAATCGGGCATCGCTAACTTAAGCCAGCTCATACAGGTCGTAAGCCCTGTATGAGCTGGCTTAAGTTAAAATCAAAAAGACTTTCATACACGTGTTTAATATAAATAGTTGCGTCTTTGTGAGACTTCTATAATTTATTTTGATAAAATAAAAATCCAGTAATTGTGCTCTCAAAACATGCATATAAAAATATTCTTAAATCTTTAATTGTGTGACTGACGGTGAAGATCCTGATCTCGGCTCATCGCGCGAATGATTGGATAACATATAAATTGTGGATTATGCAAATGCATCCCTCAAACTTTCCAAATAGCAGGACGCAAGATTGTTCAATAAGAAATTTATTGAGGCGCAATAATCACGAACTGCTGGTGTTAGAAGGGGAAGGAAATTCCAAGACACATTCAACCAGCTCACTTGCTGTGAACCAACTCTGTTGTTTCACAATCTTGTCTGGTAAAATTATCATTCAGAAAATTATCTTTGGTAGTCTCTTTGATCTATTTATCAATATTTTATGTTATGTAGGCTGTCATGTATGGGATATAAAAGCAAAGGAAGCAACGTCCAAAAAAATTAAAAAATGCTTTGGAATGTAGTCATCGGAAAACTAATCTAAAATGTACAGAATTCTATATCTTATGTATCTATCCCTACCACAATTATATTTCCTAAAAATTTATATACTATGTTTTCTATAAAATCTCAAATTCAGTACATTATAAAGTAGTAATCTTTGATGCCTGCATTCAATTTTTTGACTTTGCTGCCTTTTTTATACCACACATATGATTTACATTAAAAAACATGTTGTAGTACATAATCATTAGTAATTTAAAAGTTTTTTTGTGATAAACTTTTTGCACTCCAGTTTAAACTCTTTTATATTCATTATATTTTGTATTGTTTACGGTAGACTGTGGAAGATTTTAAGTCCTTTGTACGTCAAACAATTTCTTTTTCAAATTTTATGAAATCACTCGTAGTACTGTACATTTCAAAAGAAGGGAGCTTGCCTTCAGAAACATATTGACGTAATAAAATTATCTGTGGTAAATTGTTTGATACATATAAATAAAAACGTGAACAAAATGTTTATGTTTTTATTTATGTATCAAACAATTTGTTGAAGAGTTTTTCTTTTTCTTTTGAAGTCTTTATAAGACAGTTTAAGACTTTATAAGAATTTTATGATTGAAAATCCTTATTCAGTTTCATCATGTTATTAAAGTACTTATTTAGGCAATAATCCATGTCTGATTTTAAATATTCATATATAAATACAAATACATTACATTTTATTATTTATAGTGATTTCAATTTTAGATCATTCAACATTTTTGTTCTTTTATTACATTTCAATATTAAATATAATAATCCCGCAGTAGATAGATCCATTAATTATGTTCTCGGAACACACATATAAAAATATTGTTAATCAATAAGTCGCTAATTAATTTCCATCATTCTCGTTCAATCCTCCCGCAGCCACGACACGTGACAATATTTACATTACCCACCTTTCGTACATCTTCGGAATTTCCCACCTGAAAATGGAGCGCTTCGTCAGTAAAATTTGTCCTTGAAACAAAACGTTTTAATAACTCGATAAAAAGGGAAGATTTGTTCGAGAAAAATCGAGAAAAGGAGACATTTAAAATGGCCGCACGTACCTTATCACCCCGGCAGCCACGGGTCACGCGCCGCCCCTGACTGTGGGTCAATTTTTCACCGGCTTTCATATATAATATAAACGTCCTCCCCTCAGAGGTGGCAAAGCGACGGCATTATGACGTCACGTGCCGTGTCAAAAGAGCCAGGCTAGGTGCACACACACACACACACACACAACCCTAACCAAATAAGGCTGTTGGTATTCCCCGAAACCACCGCCGGGCGCGGCGCCATGACATTTAGAAGGATAAGAGGTTTTTGTGCGGAAGGAAGGGGATTTCTGTGGAATCTAAGACATGTGGATTATACGGAAAAGTATTTTTTCGTGGACGAAAAGAGAAATTAGATGTGGAATATAATTTTATTTGCACGGGTATGTTTTTATATCCATTACCCACATATTATATTGCGTCCGTCCTTTTTATGGAGATCTTTGCGAGAGACCGCACACTTGCGCAGTCTGAAAAGATATTCAAACGAACATAAATGCGGTTTTTTGGGATGTACGTATATTATATTTAATGTTGTGAATGAATTTACGAGATGCCTTGTTTGAAGGATCGTGAAATTTAAATATCTTCTTCTCTTTTAAACCTAACCAGCATTCCTAATTAATAAAAATAATAAAAAAAATATTTATTTTATAATAAATTACATCTCGACAAAGTTTCCAACTTAAAATAAAAAAAATTAAAAAAAATTATTTAATTAAAATTAATAAGCTATAGGTAATAGGACTAACTTGCTGGTGTTCTGGATTGATCGAACCGCCGGCCATCAGATCACTAGGTTAAACCATCAAGCTGCTCAATATTTATTTAATAATCCACAATCGAGGCCAATGGGTACATTAACAAAAACAAAAAATAAATATAAATGGGAGTTGGTCAATACGAGGTGTGATCAAAAAGTAGGTGAATAATGTAATTACAAACAATGAAATAAGTTTTTGACAAATTTGACTTTATCTTCTTCAAAGTACTGTCCTTCACTGGCGATGCACTTATCTCAACGGTGCTCATGTGATTGGAAGCATTTCTAGAAGGCTTCTTTCGGAAAGGCCTTTAGCTTCTCTGTCGTGGCCTTCTCAATGTCGGGAATGGTGTTGAAAATATGTCCATTCATCAGGTTTTTATTTTTGAGAAGACACAAAAGTCGCATGATGCTAAATCCGAGGAGTAAGGTGGATGTGGATAGACAGGATTTTTTTTCGGCCAATAACTCGCAAATCAGAAGAGAGAAGTGGTTCGGCGCGTTGTCGTGATGCAGCACTCACTAGTCCCATTTGCAAATTATTAGTTAAAATACTTTGCACGGACCTGTACGAGATGTTCAGTTCTTTGGCAAGCTCTCGAATAGTCAATCGCCTGTTTGAGCCTTCTTTTGTATCTTTTTTGTTGTTGTTGTACGTTGTACATTTTTGAGACTTCTTGCACACTTTCCTCTGTTTCTGAAGTCGAAGAACGACCCAACCTTTGTTCGTCTTGAACATCTTGAACATTTCCGCTTTTAAATCACTCACACCACTTGTAAACAGTGTTCATGGTCATCACATTATCGCCACTGATTCAAAACACGCGTTGTTAGAAATCCATGGTAAACATGATCTTACTCTCCGGGCTCTGGAAGTGGCCTGATAGGTCGCAACTTGTTCTTACTTGTCACTATTTTTATCAAAGGAACAGGCCATCGAGATCGATACCTGAAATCAATGTAGAGTCAGCAGTTGCTGCTATAAAAATTAATTCACCTTATTTTTTGATCACACCTCGTATATACTAAAGTAGCTGCAATGCCACAATACCACCGTTCTGATTAGTGATATAGCGATGGCGGTATGGCATAGCTGCCAATTCAAATTTACCCTTCACTGACCCTGGCAAGCATTATCTTCATTAATAAATAAGAAAAAAGCAACGAACAGAACAATTAAAAATATGTACAGTATGCAGAAAACAAAGAACAAGAACAGCAGTAAATAAATATAAAACAAGTTGAAGTTTAAAGTAGAAACTTAAAATAGAAGAAGCAGAAAATGAAGTATACTCAGGTGGGCTGGTATTCTAAAAACAAAGGACAAAGCAAGGGAGAAGAAAAAGAAGATACTTAGCATCACGATGTATTTCCGCAATGGTATGCAGAAAGGATAGATCTTATACCTGCGTACTCTAGAAAAGTATGAGTATGTATTTCACACAAGATAAATTATTTAGATTTTGACATATTTTAAATAAATTTAATAAATCGTTTACTTTGTAGAATTATTTTAAAAAAGACATCTCACAGGTCCATACAGTCATGTAAGACCCACAAAGCAATTTTATTCATTTTTAAAACATGGTAGGTTTGCTAATTTATTAATTGATTGAATAATAATTATGTTTATGTCATTGTAAGAATATATCCACATTTAAATATATGGAACCTGATGAATAAATTTTAATATGATATCTTTCCATACGAAAATTGTATAGAAGACGGAAGAGAAAATATGGGAAAAAAATGATGAATTTTGCTCAAATTGCCAGACCATTGCCTTAATTTAACTCTTACTAAATTTAAAATAAACTATACGTGGTTGAATTCAGTTTATTTACGTTTTGATTGCATATCCCTGGCTTTATTAGTATTGGCACCGCTATTATCTTCAGAGAATAAATTCCTATTGCCAAAATCGTCGTTCAGAGTAACATTCAAATTATTTCAAAAATTCATCCTCCTTTCAAAAACATTCTCAGCTTTACCGTAACTTCATATGCCTGTTTAATTAAAAGAACATAGAACCATTTATAATAATAAAACACATCACAATTTATTTTCAGTTATTTCAGCCAAACAACGCGGACGATATAAATATTAATATATTAAGACAAATTCACAACATGAAAATATTTATCTCCGTTTACAAAGGTTTTCCGTATTTTTTTTACAAGGCTCTATTCCTGTTAGGTCCTGTAATCTACCCATAATAAAGATAAATAGTTATTTTGGATTAATTTTATAAGAAAATAATTTGATTTACCACTAAATATCACATTTTAATGAAATTATACATTATAAATTCAATTTAATAAAAGCCTGCGGTACAAACATGTGGGTTAAAATTCAGAATAAGTGATACAATATAATAAAAATTAAATAATCGTGAAATACACCACTGATGGATCTATAACACGAGTGTATAATATATGACACATAGGTCAATATCGTCTACGAATACAAAAAAGGAAATAAATAGCCAGTGGTGTATCGTGATAAATTAAGTCATCATGTTTGTTCTGTTAGAGTCAAGAAAATGAGAATTAACGGAATCCTGGGCTCAAATTATGAAATTTTAATTTATAATTTTTTTAACGTGTTTTTTTTTTTTTTCTTTTATATCTCGTATTGTCTAGTGGGACGAAATGAATAAAATTAATGTTATCCAAATCGGACTACAAACAATAAAATCATTACTCAAGAAATATTATAGATTTCTCATAGATACGAAGCTATTTATATAGAAAGTATGCTGTTTATATCATACGGCTAGCTTAATTGATCACTTTTCACAATGTAACTTTCACGAATTCCACCCATCTATCAAAGTTTATTGACTTCCATATCCATCAAAGTTTTGGAGGTTGAATATATACTTTTATTCTGTTGAAATTTGTCATTCTCGTTATTATTTTTAACATTAGGGATGTAAAGCCGAAAATTTGGACGTCATCAGAAGTTTTTATATACTCTTTAAATATTTAAAATCGGTAATGGCACGTTAGAGAGGTACAGAGATAATGATAACCTTTCAAGCATCATTAGACGACAGGAGACATTGAAATGAGAAATATTTTATATTAATTAATGACAGTTGATTTCCCTACATATTTAATTCATAAAACAATTATTATTCGTTCATCCTGATGAAGATGCTTTGGAATTGAAATCGATCAACATCATTAATAGTTAATGTGGTTTAAACAAAGTTTGTTCAAATAAATATTTAGTGTATATTATAGATATCTCACAGAGACGAAACTGTATTAATTATGGGAAAGTAGGTATAGAAGTCATTTTTGGGTGTAACAGGACTTATGACCTGTCTTTAGGTAGGCTTAAGTGATCACTTTACACAATTGTAACATTCACCATTTCCACCCATGATAGAATATACCATGCTTATTCATTTTTTGGAAGTTGTATATATGTTCAAATTGCGTGAAGCTTTCATATATGAGTTGTAAGCGCTTTTTGCATGCGGCCTGTACAAAGCCATTTTGATTCCCCTAAATCCCCACAGATGTCGCTAATGAGAAAATCTACAATTGATTTTACGGAATTTTGAAGGCAATATACTTTATTATGTGTAATGAAATTCATCCGAATACTTGCACTAATTGATTAATAATGTCTCTGTGACATAAATCCAGCACTGTTCTGAAAGATTTGAACAAACTCAAAATATTCTGAATTGTACCTAAATACTGGTCAAAAAGGAATTTAACAAAAATTGGAAATAATATTTCCTGGCGTATCCTAGTGTAATGCAAGTATTCGGATGAATTTCATTACACATAATAAAAGTATATTGCCTTCAAAATTCCGTAAAATTAATTGTAGATTTTCTCATTAGCGACATCTGTGGGGATTTAGGGGAATCAAAATGGCTTTGTACAGGCCGCATGCAAAAAAGCGCTTACAACTCATATACGAAAGCTTCACGCAATTTGAACATATATACAACTTCCAAAAATGAATAAGCATGGTATATTCTATCATGGGTGGAAATGGTGAATGTTACAATTGTGTAAAGTGATCACTTAAGCCTACCTAAAGACAGGTCATAAGTCCTGTTACACCCAAAAATGACTTCTATACCTACTTTCCCATAATTAATACAGTTTCGTCTCTGTGAGATATCTATAATATACACTAATTGATTAATAATGTCTCTGTGACATAAATCCAGCACTGTTCTGAAAGATTTGAACAAACTCAAAATATTCTGAAATAAATATTTGTTAATTTTACTTGCGTACATGTATGTTCAGTTCTTTTTTATTTATTCTTAAAGTAGGTAAAACAAAAACATCAAATCAAATGTTACTATCACATATTTCTTTAGCTTTCTCTTAAAAGTTGTTATATTTTTTCCATCCCTAATGTCCCCCGGCAGTTTTCCATACAACCACATTCCACCATAATTGAATTTTGCGATTGAGTTTTCTTTCTAGGTTTCATATTCTACATAACTTCGATCGTTGTCTCAAAATATCTCTGTCTGGATGTCTCAAACAGACTGTGGCAGACATTAGAAAAAGGAATCTAGTCCTGGATCCCGGCTTCGGTCGATGCTTCGGGCATATTAAATCATATTAAAAATTTCATTCGTAAATCTTGTATTTTAATTTTTTTCTGAAGACTTTTATTGTTTTAATAGCGTATATCATACATAAATTTGATTTGTTCTCTTTGGTTTTTAATAAATGAAACAAGCAAGTATTTTATTATCCCAGAGTTGCAATTTTATTTTTTTAGCTTAGGATTAGATTACCTATATTGTCTAGGTTAGTGTGTACGGGTTAAGGATGAAGTTAAAAATAAGTTTATTAGGGAAAAACAAAGACTGAAGGGGAAAGATCGTCTATGGTGCTTATCGCGTCCTAAAGAATAAGTGACAGATTGGTAGAACGGTCCAGATTTGCATGGAAAATATATCAGAGGGCGGAGTAATGGAAGAAGAGAGAAATGTCGGTTGAAAGAGGAGGTAGAGATGTCATCTTTGTTACCCGTCAAGTCCTAAAGAATAAATATGGAAAATATCGGTCAAATTGACCGAACAGTACAATTTGCATGGAAAATACATCAGGAAAGGGGCAAGAGGAATTTCGCCTACATTACCTGCCGGGTCCTAAAGAATAATTTTAGCAAAATTTGTGGTCAAACGGTATAGATTTGTATAGAGAACAGACAGACAGCCAGACATTGAGTTTTATATGTTAAATTATATTAATATTATTAAACCGCAGCGGGCCAACCCGCAGTGCGCTATCGGCAATCTCAAGTAAATCACTTTAAAGCCCAATTCTTTATTTTTATCATAACAAGCAATAAATAACATTGAATTAATCTGTCAGCGGTCACAAATTTATTTGGTGCTTTGAAACACACAATGGGAATATCGTCCACCGAAGTATGGTAAAAAACTGATAAGTTCTATCAAAATAGTCTTATGAAACCAGGAGAGCGATTTCTGAATCCTGGTGGATACAAAAATTGACGAACTGAAATTGAAAAACGAATTCTACATTGAACGAAGTCCCAAAGGAGGAGGTTTCAAATTATTTTGCTGAGTATGGGTAGAGGGTAGTTAGGAAGGTAGTGTTTAAAAAAAAAGACGTGTATTAATTGTCACGGAATCGTGGCAGTGGAAGACAAAACAAACCATGGGAATTTTTATCGAATGCACTAATAGCACAACTTAATCGGGACTTTAGGTCGACCACAATCAAAAGACCATTCCCTAGCTTTGTCCGGTAAGAAGACAGCGGGGGAAAGTTGCCTGGCAAGCTCGTATTACATATTCCAAATAAATATATATTTTTTGGTTTGAAAAAGGTTACTTATTTACTAGATAAAGTTATTTTGTGTTCATTTTTTGCACCGTAACAACACACAAATTTTTTGCGCATATTCTTCTGAATGCTGTCTAGCTATAGTGATTGACAAAACCGTTATTATAACCGGTTACACAATATCCGCTATTTGAAATTTAATTATGATGGTTGATAACTGATTTTTAATTCAACGGGCAACCACGGGTACACTAGATGACAGTTAAATATTATACACTGATATAATTAAATGCCAATATTTAACATTGGTTATTGTATAACCGGTTAAAATAACGATTAGGACCATTACGCTAAATCTAGTACACTTTTGACCAGTCAGATTCAAAACCAACCCTTGGTTTGATTATTGTCATGGGTCAAACACATGAAATTTATTAAAGTTTTTATTTTTCACCAAAATCATTGGACATTTATTGGAGTACTATTCACAATAATTTAACACTAATCACTTTATCTATATCTCTCACTATGTCTTCCCAGAATATCCGTATATGCGAACTGTGGTCGCACTTATTTACTATTGAACGGTAGGTACTGTCTTTTTTTTCGCTGGTCACTCGCAACTGGTTTCTATGAAAACGCTTCTATGTAGTCACCGAAACATCATAACAACTGTTTGTTTCGATGCCGTCATGCGATTTATGTTTCGAGATGTTTTGTGAATCTAGTAGAAATTTCCAATTTACTGTAAAATCTCCAGAGTGCTGTAAAATCCCCCATTACCTGTTATTATTTCCGTTTCTACTAATGACAATATTGTGTAGTTATAAATATTCTTCAGAACCGTTCCTGCAACAGTAATACCTGCAACGATCTACATCTATCAGCTGGACCGTTAATAAGGTGCACGAGCAAAAACTCTATACAAGTGAAATGAACATGCTCGGATGGTCTGGGGGTACAACAAGGCTTGACAGACTGAGAAATGAGCACATCAGGGGTAGTTTTAGAGTGGTCCTTGTTACTAAAAAGGTGAAGGAATCGAGACTGAAATGTTATGGCCATGTGATGTCGCATGGAAATCATGCAGTGCATGCCGCACTCAAAATACAAGAGACAGAAGGACTTCGACCCAGCACCACGTGGAGTAGTGTGGAGAAGGACCTGAAAAAGAAAAAAAGAAGAGCCGACCCCAAATAAAATGGGAGGCGGGTGAAGAAGACGAAAGAGACCAATTGAAGAAGAAGAACAATTGAATCTGATGTTATTTTGGTTTGTTTTATTATTTCAGACTAACTTTTCTAGAGAAATGTTCCAGATTTCAGAGAATTATGACGAACCAAACAATTCTCTAAGATTCGGGAGTTCCTGGGAGTTCCGGAATTGCCCCGAGCCTTTTCTTGCCCTAATAATATCACGAACTGTCTTAATTTGCAATAAACAAACTTTATTATAATTTGTTCTTTATCTTACGCCCGATCGGAATGTATTACACGAGTGAGGCTATCTTTTTCCAAGAGCAGGACTTCGCTTCCCCGATCGGGTACACAAATGAAATGTCAAAAACATTGTGTGTTCTTTTTTGGCAACATACCTAGTACGTGCGGACCGCGTACGTAACGTTACGCGTCTTTGTAAATTTACGGCCAATAGTGACGCTGCGAAATATCAGCCAAAGGGATATCGTCACATCTACAGAGGCGGAGTTACCATCACAGAATATAGACCAACAGTTACCATTTTGTTGTTCACATCAGTAAGCATTTCTGATATAATTAATTAAACAAGCAATTCATATAATAGCAATCTTCATACACAGTCTTGTTTTCCCATCTTCAAGTAAGTTTGTAGTAGATACTCGGAGATTCCACAATAGCGACAACTCCTTGGAAATGGATTTGGGTCAACTTTCCGACATACGTTTGCCCGATAGCCGTTTGTCCGACATGTCGACTGCCTGACAATCGAATCTCCCAAAAGCCAATTCCCGACAATTTTTATATTTTTTGAGATTTACATTTGCACATTTTTGCTAAAATATGCATACATTTTTCATTAAAAAACATCAGGCTGATCAATCGAAATTGTATTTGAAGAATATTTTTTTCTATTAGAGTAACTTAGGATATATTTAATTTCATACCATTCCTAATATTTTTTTTATTTAAAAACAATTTAGAATTTACACAACTATTTTTAACAAATGTCAAATAAAAATTTAAAAATTTCAAAATAATTTCTAGTTATGGTATGAAATGAGTAAACTAGTCGTTTGACTAACCCACTAGGAAAAAAAATCTTTAAAATTCTATTAAAAATTTATCACGATTGTTTTAACAGTAGTTGAAGAACTTGCTCATGTTTTCGTAAACGTACGCAAATGAATATCTTATAATTAAATTATTTTTTTTCTGGATACTTGCTTGTCGGGCAATCGGCTGTCGGGTAACTGTCCTGTCGGCCAATTTACTGTCAGGCAATCGACTGTCGTGAAGTTGGCTGTCTGATAGTTATTCGGTATCACAAAAATCACAATAATGATGGATAGCACACCAATTCCTCTATCTATAACAATCCTTGTTTGCATCTGACGGGAGAGCGCTTGGAGTCAGCTGTGAGGACGACCCAGGACCGAGACTTCGAAGACGAAGACGCATTACGAGCTGTGTCTCATCTGATTGATGTCTTTAATGTCAAAACTGACAATGTGAAAGAAAGAAAAACATATTTAAATTATATTTTCAATTTTGCTTTCAATGGTCCTTATTCACTCCACTCAATCTAAACAGACCAGGTTATCGGAAATGTGCGTTGTAGCACCTACCAAGAAATGAGGAGGCTGGCAGGTGACAGAGAGGAGTGGAGAGGGCGAGTGCTTGTTGCAGACCAATCCTAGAATTGTGATCCAAAAAAAAATTGTTTTAAAAGAAACGAAACAAAATTTGTCGCCCTGTTAAATTTGTCGCCCTGGGACAAAACCCTTTTACCCTTACACAAAATCCGCCGCTGTCAAAATAAATTCGCAACATTATAATCCCCTACAATGTTCATAAGGCTGTATGTAGTGTAATGTAATACTTACATATTATATGAGATATTCCATTAATCCCAGTAAACATATTTATTTTATCTTTAAACGTTAAAAAATCGTTTCTCAGAAAAATATGTAACGATGAAATCTTTTATGTAGTACTTAACAACTCTAACTCATCTTTGACAGTTTTATTTTCAATTTAAAATTTATAAATTCAGTATCTACAAAAAAAATAAAACGTACCTATGACCTACCTACACAAATTAGAAAGCTAAGAAATCACTATCTAACAAATAAAATTTTCGATAGTTAAAAATGAATTTAATAAAACCGTTTTCCTTTCTTTCACCCCAGTAAACTGAACAAATAATATACACTCAATGCTTACACATAAATATGCTAATGTGTGTTCCCACACGAATTATTTTTAAAAAACATTTATATATTTATTTCATCATAAGGGTTTGAACATTGAAGTTGTAATATACAATTATTTATATTACAACTTCAATATAGATAATATTATCTCTTCTATAGAATTGAGCGCTTGTGTTAAGGAGTATGCTGAAATTATTTAGTTTTTATATACGATAAGTGATAAAAAAAACTATAATTGCTTTTTGCATGAATTTTTCGTACATAATTTTTCTGATACTATCCTCCTTATCTTCTTTCTGGCACTGTCCCAACTCATTGTTTAGGTAAGCTGTTGGGTTCTGCCCTTTATTACGTTCTCAAGCTGTATTTTCTTCGGTTCCGGATGTCGCTTTCATCTAGGTAGTTTTTCTGCAAGATTTTGGAGCATTGAGTCATCCTGGAGTTCTTGGGTCTTCCTCTGAATGACTGCCGATGAAGATCCACGGACAATGCTTGCTTCCCGTGTGGTCTGGTGAACTCCGTCTTATGTACCCATGCCATCTCAGCTGTCGTTCCTCCAGCTTACTGTTTATGTCTGTGATATACAAACTACAACGAATGCGTGGACTTTTATTCCTATCTTTAATCCTAACCTGATGTTATCCGGTAGGTTAAAAATATTTTTTCATAGATATATTTAGTGATGTTGCGCAAATGATATTACAATTATTTCGTAATATTTTAAATACGTGTTATATCAAAGTCGGTCTGAATGGATCTAATATTCATATCATTACATATTACTTACTCCTTTATGTACAGATCAACAAATTCATTTAATACAAACTATCACATTGACATTTTCAACTCAACGATAAGAAACATAAAACAAACAATATCTACACTACCGCACCCAAAATAATTCGTACGTTATATCTTCCCTTCTACTCCCATCCCACATTCCCCTCCACCCTTTCCACTCGCTGTTAAAGTAATTTAAAGTAAATTACATATTCAGTGGAAAATTTGTAATTAGCATAATTTTAAAAACCATTATTTTATATTTTTTAAGATTGTTGATTTGCTGTTAATTTTCCCCAAAATAAAATAAATAAATAAAAACATATACGCCCAATATTACAAGTAAAAGCAATCTGCAAAACACTTGAGTTTTGTGATTTATCTTTTGCAGGAACATTAGTAGAAATACTTATTAGTAGGAAAGTTTTAACATTACACATAAATAAGTTTTATTGCTTTATTAAATAGATGATCCTGTAACAGTGTTTTTATTTGTATAGGTATTCTAAGAACACAAATACTGTATTTTGTCCACAGGGGAGAAATTCTCACAGTACTTTTGATTGAGCTATTAAAATAGATATAAATTGGTGGTCTTCTGGAACGACGCTTTAACCCCCGACTATTTGATCTCCAGGCGAACGTCTTACCACTTTTGTGTCAATTATGATTTCATTTGTTAGTGTAAAATAATTAGCCTTGTTTAACCGTCTCTACGGTTTTCCTCACATATATATATATACATCATTGTGTCATATCGCATTATATTGTTTTGTATTGTATGGTTTGATATTGAATACAGTGAAGTGATTTTGTGTGGACGCCTCCCCGCGGCCCTTGCACTCATATGAGTTTAGGTAGCGCGGGGAGGATGACCACTTTAGCATAAAAAATTGCTGAATCGGGTGGTGAAAGCGCAGGGCCGATATGGGAGCTATTGCTCATAAAACGGCCTTGGGTGTGGTGGGTTCCCCTTCACTGTTAGCGTAAAATATAAATAATTCCATTTCGATTGCTATTAAAGAAATATTTTTTTACAATTTAGTTTAAAAAATTATTGTAAAAAATTAATTTTATGAAATTAACTTACAATAAATTATTACAAATTAAAACGCCATCACTAATTTGCGATATGAATTTCTGTTTACAAGATACTTCACAAATATGAATATGCAATATATAAACGAACAACAACTAACCACCTCTGCAAAATTGAATATTCATCTGACAGAATATTATTATGATTATTAAAATCTGAATAAAATAATAATAGTTTAAATAACACACTGCTGGTATTACACTAGCAATATATTTATTTTATGTGCGTAGATACTAAGTATTATTTTTACTTCAAATATTAAATGGGCAACATCTCAGTATTGAATTCAGAAACAAGTACTTATATCTACATACCGAGTTGTGAATGAACATACTTTCATTTTCGAGTACTGTGGCTTTTCGAACGTTGAAGATGTGTTTAAACGTAAATTTTACGTTTGTGGGTTCTGAATAAAATTTATAGTCACCGTGGTAATAATTATGACAAATTTCTTCGGCTACTTCTTGAAGTAATATTTCTTTAGATGCATTGAGGTGATATTTCAGTGAAATTGTGGCACAGATATTTCACACCATGAAGTCACGACTCACCAATCAAAAGCGGTTTTCAAAATTATATTTAAACTTAATTAAAAATGACGGTACTTTTACATGTCGGTTCCTAAGGAATAAATAATTAATATTTATTTATAAAAAAATAAGAAAAAAAATTACTATAAATAAGTGACGGGCGTTGGACGAAGTTATGGGGACAGACAGACAGACAGACGGACGGACGGACAGGCAGACAACAAAATTATTATAATTGGGGGTATATAATATTTAAGTGATTATATAATAATATGCTCCTGGTATTCTCATAAATGCTATTATGAAAGTTGCATGTGCTCCGAGCGCTGTTATTTTATTTGCTGGTATATTTTCATAATACAATTGTGAGCAAATTCATAATATGTAATGGTGACTGAATTATGAACTTTTAATGTGTTTCATTTTATCTTTTATATACAAGAAAAATGCAATTCGTTATATAGGTACTGTATTTAATAAGTATTTCAGATTTTTATCTGTTGGTGGAGAATCCTAATTCATGGAAATTCTAGTTTTTGTTGTATATCTTGCATTGAAACATAGTTGGTTAAAAAAAAATACGTAAGCGCTTTCTATCCAACTATGTTCCAACTCAAGCTATACAACAAAGTACGTGTTTTTTACATGTGCCAAAGCGGTATAACTTCTAACACGCGTACATTGATATAATGTTGTACAGAGATGAACTAAACCCCTTCTTTAGACGAGGCCATTGGTTCACAGCGGAAGTCAGGTCGGACTCTTCAAGTAAAAACTGTGCGTATTTGTGTAATAAAGCGCATCTTATTTACTATGACATTTTACTTTTTAAGATTATTCAGTCTGACCTACTCATAATTGTTTCAAAATTTACGTTCTTGTAGTGAAACAATAAAAATACGAAAATGAAATGAAAAATCGGACATGCGATGAGACATCCAGAGACATTACAAGATCTTGCATCTCATAATGCGGATCATAAGGGAAAGATTATCGGAGCCCTGGAAGAAGGAGGACATGGATGGAAAACCTGAGACAGTGGTTAGGACAGTTTACTGTAGAATTGTCCGGGTCGCAGATAACAAAGTTTTCATAGTAATCTCGTATATTTTCAAATAAAGACCATGAATTTTATTTACAAATTGATTGTACAAAGTTTGAAAAAGAAGTGGTGCTATTCAGACATTAATATTTTTCGACAAGTTGTTAAATATATCGTTTTAAAAAAGACAAAAATTAAACGTTCTCTTTCGTATATTGCAGTATCCATAAAACCATTAAAACACCGAATATTTTAATTAAATTTTACATGCGTACTAAGAAAATTTCACTGTCATTAATATAAAAATATACAGAAAATTATACCTCATACTCAAGAATTCGAATTAATTAGATCGTATAATCTGTTAAAAGATCATTTTTCTTTCAAATCAGACTTCGGTTGGATAGAGATAAAGTGTACCAAAGATAACTCTATTGCATGAAAACTAAAATAGTATTTCGGGTTTATAATTTTTTTAATGTTATAACAATATATTTGTTCACATTTTTTTTTTAAAATGCTTCAAAAGTGAATTAGCAAATCGAGAGCAAATACGAAAATCGTGTACTGGGACCTCTTAATAGGTAATAAGTATGTTCCAATTGTCATTTGTCCCTTCGACTTGGATACAGAGAAGAGGTTTTGTATGGATGCCTCCCCGTCCCGCTCGCTTTCCCATGAGTGTCAGCGGGTGAGTACGGCCTCTTTAGCATTAAAAAATTCCAAACATGGGTGGCGAAAGTATAGGGTCGACGAGAGCTATTTTATTCATAGAACGATCCTAAGCGTGTAATGGTCCCTCTTCTCGGACCTCTATATTGTTTATCATATTATTTAATTTGCCTCGTCTTTTTCATTTTTTCCCTTAATTCTTGTATTATGTACCTAATTATTTTAGTAAATTAATTCATTATAATCCTGTCTTTATTTTTAATATTCATTTTATTTTAACATATTCAATTTGCAGCGTTTGTGTCACTATTATTTTTGTAAATTAATCATTCTTCAATGTAAAAGCCCCAAGGCTATATAAATAAACAAATATTTTTGGTGGCCTATGACATGCACCTATTTTTTTATTATAAGTTTTCAGAATATAACGTGGACAACACACGTTTGGTAAGTCTAAATCGTATGTGAGACCGCTCGTGTGAGGATCGATCTGCCTTTATTTTCCGGGTCCTGGGTCCCGGAATAATTCCCTCTCAACAGTCCCCCAGGGCGGGGTCTACAACTCCCGTCCCTTGGGTGACATAGGGTGTATAAAATTCCGAGTCGGACCCTTGTGCGGGATATACAGCAAAAAAAACAATTAAATTACTGCAAAAAAGCCGCTGCTTTGTGTAGAAAATATGGCCGTATCTTGTACAAGAGTTTTGTCCGTGATACATTTTTCAAAAATCACTAACACAATTTTAAACCAGGTATTTTATGCGGCATTACATAAGAAAATATCATTCGGAATATTTTGAGTCTATTTAAATTTTTCAAGAACACAAACTTGGATTTAATCCCAGGGAGATATCATCCATCAAGATATATATTATATATATTATAGATGTCTCATAGAGATGAAGCTGTTTTTATATGGGAAAGTAGGTATAGAAGCCTTTTTATAGGGCTTATATAATCCAAAAAGTAAAGTACACAAGCTCGGATTTTTGATGATGATTAGAAACCCAGAATAACCCAACGCTTTGTTATTTAGTTTGGAGCAGTTTACTTAATTATTTAGGGGTAAACTTGGGAAGTGGCACATTCCCTCATGTACACGCACACACACACACAAACACAACACACATACATACACACACACACACACATATACATATGCCAAACTGCACAGCACAGTTTGGCATATGTATCGTGTGATCTGGCTTAAGTGACAACTTTACACAATACAACGTTCACTAATTCCACCGTAACAACATTCATACATTCTCAATTTTTTAAAGGTGATTTTACGTATGTTCTAAAAAAGTTGCATAGTCTATTCGTACATTCGAATGGACTATGCTAGAGACATCTATGGTCGACATAGTACATGGATTCGCATCTGATAGTGATACTTCTATACTTTGAAAGCGCAATATTAAGTAATATTCTTTTTAATGTACATACTATATATAATATTTTTCCAAAATATTTAACACACAATAGAATAAGTTTTTTTTCAGTATTTTAATGTCTTTTAATATATTCACATAAAATAATAAAATAAATAAAAATGATATACCTATCTATCTTATGTAAAAGCGATCTAGGAACGTTCAACCACCAATAACTCACGGACAATTCAGTGCTTGCAATTCGCCTCCATTAATGCACAACCTACAATTCCCCGCCGACACAGCTGCGCACACAATTCATAGCCTTATTTGCTTCTTGTTTTATGAACAATCAAATTTACCCAAACGGTGTCATTAGTTTTTATATTTTCTCTGAAGTTAAAACTTTACTTTTGCATTTAATATCAAAAACGCCTTAATAACTCTACGAATGTGTAGAGTTATTAAGTGTTTTTTTTCCTTTTTTTAACACTTCAACAAGTCAAGAAGCCCAAATACAGAAGCGAAACACATCACGAAACACCCAGGCTTGAGTAAATCGTATAGATTAATTCTGACCTCGCCGGGAATCGAACGCGGAACCCTGAGTGTGAGATGCCAGTGTCATACCACAGTATACCCGGAACAGTAGTTTACCTCCGGCCTGTCGGCGAGTTATTAGCCTACTCTTGCATTGACGCTAGGGTTGTCACTTTATTTTTACTCCGTTTCTTTTAACCCTTAGCGTCTGAGATTCCAACGCATAAGGTAGACACGAAACCCGAAAATTTCTGTAATTAGTTACCTAATTTCTGCACTCAAATTGCAAGAACGCTGATTAACATCAACGTAGACTTTTGAAAACTCACAGTTTTTGTGATAATCAACACACCTTTTTAGTAAAGCACCACAAACATAAAAAAGGCATTTTTTTCATAAAGCGACGGCTGCGAGCGCGAATGGCACTGAAGGCACGGCCCTTACTGCCGCCGCCTTGTGCCCCCATATTCTATGTCAATGTGTGCGTCACAGTGCGTGCGTACACGGCGCCGAGCACGCACGCACACATTCTAATGGGTAGCGGCCAGTTTGTATGAAGACGTATTACTGTTCATAGTATACTGTGGTCATACCCACTGGACTACGAGGGCCGCCAATTTTTCCTAATTTATATTTGTGCGGTATGCCTATTTGAACAATATTAGTGCATAATTAAAGGTGAATTGTATGGATGTTGACGGAAAGTGGACTTCTTGATCATCCGCATTCAACCGTTGCTTTTGGGGAATGTTTCTCTGCATCTGAGGTGTAGACTTGGAGTTCACTAAGCGAGTGGTCAATATGATTGGGTGTTTGAACCTCGCTCCGGAAGTACATAAATTTATTGTGGTTCCGTTTCCTTGAAACAGGACCACAATAAATTTAGAAAATTCACAGAATTAAACATTCACGCGATACATATTACGATTATTCATAATAATTAAATTGTTTCACATATATGGGTATTATTATTTATGTTATTTTTTGTTCAAAGTACAATTTATTATATACTTAAGCATAAATTTCTTCTAAATTATGTACCTATGTGCCTAATTACGTATATATATATATATATATATATATATATATATATATATATATATAGATATATAATATATGCAACGTCAATAAGAAAATGCGAACACGGAATAAGAATTGCGTCAACATTCTTACTATTTTCAAACTAAGCTAAGCCCTTGTGCTATGGAAATAAAACTAACTTGCTGATGTCCTGGAATGGGGGCTCGAACCGCCGACCACTGGATCACTAAGCAAAAATCATTACCGTTATTAAGAATATATAAACATGATATCGACGGTTGAATGTCAAAAAGACGTTATTGATTATTTCTAACCTTACAGGAGAGCAAAGATTGTTTTGTCAATCTGATGTTGTCAGTATTTATTTTATTAATTTATTTATTTATTAATAATAAACTCCCTAGTGGCCTTTTATAGTAAAAGAAAAGTATTTTTATATACCCAACAGAAAATACGTTTTACAGTAAATAATTAATATGTGTTTCGGATTAACAAATTTATAAATCGTTAAATCGTTTAATAATAAAAGAAATATGGACAAAATCAGATTGACAGAACTTTCTTCTGCTCTCCTGTGAAGTTCGAAATAATCACTAGCGCTCTTTTGGCTTTCTACCCTCGATATATTAACTCAACAGTAGAATTTATATGAAATTTTCATTTTAAATGCAAAACTTCTAAATACTATTTTACATCGCAATTATAGACCCTAGTTATGTCTTAGAAGAAGAAGAATAAGCAATAAAAAAGTAAACCATAAAAACCAAGTTTTTATTATACTCCCTTTCTCATTTACTAGTTGAAACTTTTTATTTTTCGCTTAACCTACGCGTTGGGCTTCGGTCGGGCGACGCTACGAAAGGGAGTAATAAAAAATTTCCATAATCCAAAATTATATTATAATCGGGTTTCGCATCTACCAGGCGCGTTGAAATATTTTCATACAACTTAATAAGTTATATGAAAAAACCATTCAAAATATGAAAAATTCAAAAATTTATCAATTTTTTTTTTTAACGAAAATTTAATAGATCTTCTTGATCGTCGCCACGAGTCTGCTTGCAAAGTTTCAGCTCGATTGGATCACGGGAAAGGGGTTTAAAATGGATCCAAAGTTTTTTCGTCAGACAAGAAGACAAGCAGACGACACAAGTTAATATAAAGGGATTAAAAAGAAAAAATGATGTGAATAAAATTTTGAAAATAAATCATGTCACATTAATTTCAAATAATAGGTACACCCGTAACTTCATATTTGCGTCTCTTGTAAAACAAGTGCGATCTGGCATTTTGCTGGATTACTCGGATCGTACACGAGCGTCATAATGTCGGTTCTTGGCGTCAAAAAATATTTATGCTCTCTGCATCCCCCAACCCCAGCCCTCCAGCCGGAAGCCCTGACCGGCTAATGGCCCGGAACGGGGCGCGAAGACAATCGGAAGTAATTAAGGACGGGAGCCAAAATAAAATGGCGTAATTTGTACGCGCAGTGTCTCCTAAATATAACGCAGCCACAAATAAAATTATACGTCTCCGCGAAGCTCCGCGATTGCCGGTCGTTTTGGGTACAAAGACGCAATTAAATCCGCGCACTTCGGCGGTACTGCAGCGCTACTAGAGATTTAGAGAGATAAAGCGCTGGTTCAGACACAGCGGGAACCGTTCAGTTTCAGAATCGCGTTTTAAAACACGCGATTTGTGTCATCTGTTCACACAGCCGCGGTTAATAAGCGATTTGTGCGCGCGAAAATAAACGTCAGTTTGACAGCTCCGGTGCCGTTCTCCATCTTTGAATATCAGAGATATATTCGCTCGTTACTTTATTAACGACGGCCGTGTTCCATGGCAAGACACATAAATATCATGCTGTCAGTTCATTTTTGGTGAATAAATACCTACTTCTCTAAAATACTCTTTCTTTCCACCATTTCCAAATATCTCCACCAACTCCTGCCAAGCTTGGTTCTTGGCATATTTGAGTAATCCTCACACTATTACAGGTCTCTTCTCCCATATTACAGGTCTTTTATCCACTTCATCAATAAAAAGTTCAGTGTCAAAGCGATCCATAACCATAGAAAAGAGAATATAATCCACGCGTGCTCCTGTTGTGACATGCAACCGTGCGGTGCCCGCAACGCGACTGAACGCTCTCGTAAGGCCCCATAGTAGTAGGATCGTGCGGGCGCCGTGCGGGTCTATTTTCTAGCGGTTGGGTTGCGGGCACCGCAGCGGATGACTAACCGCACGGTTGTCTGAACGATCACATACAAACCTACGTAAATGAGACCCGCACGGATCTCATGCGATTCTGAAACGGCACGGTTCCCGCTGTGTCTGAACAAGTGTCTGTGTGAACAAGCGCAAAGTGTTATCCGCGTTTGTGTGTCGTTTCGTCGGTGAAAATTAGAATTCATGCATTTGTCAGGATTATGATTTATTTGAAGGTTGTTTGGTTTATAATGTTAAGAACAGAAAAACTAAGAAAAGGAAATTGGACACTCAGGAGCTTGGTCTAGATAATTATTAATTGGCACTAAAAACTGTATATGTGGGGTATAAAAGCAAAGACAGCAATATCCCACTGAGGTGTAAAAGCTACATCTTATTGGAAATAAGTTTTTAAAAACAATTGCCACCTCGATTGCCCATTAATATACGTGTGTTAATAAATATTTAACTTTTAAATAGGGATATTGCTGCTTTTGCTATTTTCATAATTGGATATTGCTATCTTTGCTAAATGTTTCAGTTTAAAATCGGCATCTTCTTACTTTAGTATTACTTTACTAGTAGTGGGCATTTTGTCATGAGACACATTCTTGGTGGATATTGCTGCCTTTGCTTTTAATAGTGATTTGGAAATATGTCTTTGAAAGGGATAGAGCAATGTTTCCTGTAAAATCTCTACTTCAGTTGGTACATTCTTAATTAGCTATTCTCGGTGACAGCATTAAAAACTTTTTTTTTTTAATTTATTAATCAATGAATAAAAGACGTACAGAAGAATCAAATTAATGAAAAAATATTTAAGTTGCTACCGGGATTCGAACCAATGGACCTCCACTCTATCCAGGAATGACGTGTTATCCGATTTCGCCACGGCAGCTTGGTAAATTAACGTAAATTTTTAATAAAAATTTTAATAGATAAACGAAGTAATCTCTTTTGAATTCACGGCTAAAAAATGGAATTTAATGACCGGAGATGGGGCTTGTCAACGCATGTTGCTACAGCCGCCTCTTCGTGGAACGCCAAAATAGACTATAAATATGTATATAATGGAAAATAATTATACGTAACAATAATTATATGTAAACAATGTACTTAGTCCGAGCAGAAGAGCAATGCTTTTAAAATGGATAGGTACTATGTATAACACAATTATGCAATAAATGTTGTTGAAATAATAATAAAATATATACTAGGACTTATCAAAGACGCGAACGGTTTTACGCAGCTAGTTTTATTTTATTTTTAAATCGCAAAGCTCACGAGAGGCGCAGCAACAACTAAGTCAGAATGGCTCCTCGATCAGAGGAGATCCTCGATCAGAGGAGATCCTCGATCACGAGGCCCGGCTACAACAACAATTTTTAAAGAAACGCTAACAAAACACTGCCTACAAAATAAATAATAAACAATACAGTATTTATTTCAAACTTAACTCAATATCCCAATCGCGTACATTTAATAAATTCAATGCATTGCAGTTATGTTTCCTACACAGCAATTAAGCATGTTCAGTGCAAATGGCGAACAAACAAAAAAATAATAATTGGTAACAATTATTGACACGGAGTAATATGAACATTGCAAATTTAAGGATGAGTGTTGGGATTGTTATGCCTAAGAGATCTTACAAAAATTTCATCCATGAACTCGGGTTATAAGATCTTCCAATTATTTTGTCGGTTTCGCTGCTTTCACAGCGGGCATTTTTGATTTTTCGCTATAAATTACATAAAATGTATTTTTGGTACTTTCTGAAATATTTACACGTAATTGATTTTGCGAGATAAATATTCCACGCTCTAATGAGCAAGAAGGCCTTATCGCGCGACCTAGCAGTAATGATTATTAAAGACCGTTACGCGGAATCCTGTATCGAAAAAAGGCAAACAATACCTTCTGAGGTTCGGAAAATTCGTGCCCGAAATTAATTTCAAAGATAAAAGGAAAATTTATAGTAGAAAAATTGAATTTTATATTTTTCCTCGGCCCCGGTGGGCGCGGGGGATTATCCACAAGGGAGGCGCTCGGGGGAGGGCGGGGGTTGTTGCTGGAGCCGCGATAACTCAGTAACAAATTTCACAACACGATAACTTACACAGCTAGAAGGGTTCTCATGAATATTTACAAGAAATAATTAGCTCGATGAATAATTTAGGGGAAGAAGGGATGATACGCACCCCTCCCCGGCAATCAGCTGATTGTAACTTTTGATTAGTTCCGTTAACTCATCGGGCATCTCCGAGATGACATCTGAATATGTATTTCGTTAGTTGAATATTATCTCCATCACTTATTTATCTTTGTTTGTTTATGCGAACGAAGTATATTACGTATGCTGCCGACAAGGTAAAACACTTAATATGCACGCTGGAGCGGTGTAACTGGAAGTTCAGTTAATTACTTCATCGCTCTGTGGGATTAGTGTTACACAAAGATTACAGAGCTTATTGGAACTACATTCAGAAGCACAAAGCTGCCTAAAGCTGCGTACTAAGCGGAGCGCTAGCTAAAGCTACGTACGAAGATCGTTCTGAATATTCAAAAAGTTATCGTTCCTAAAGCGTGTCGCAACTAAGCAAATAAGCTCAAAGACTAATGCAACGTATTCCAAATGAGACATGACGCAAAGACTCGAAAATCATGTAAAATAAGCACGATATGAATCGTTGCTTGCTCTATTTTTACTCCATTGAGAATGACGTATCAGATGCTTAAAAAAACCCAGACATATACTAAAATATTTCACGCTATCGAATCCGGAAAGGGATGATATATTTCATTATAATTTTAAAAAAGGATCTTATAAAAATCATATGTTCTATGCCCCCAGTTGGAAGGCAATCGTCCTATAAGAATATTATGCAGATTTGTACACTACTTAATGAGTTGTTAAATAAATTAATTATTAATAAAAATATTTAGTATGTTTAGTAGAAAAATTTTTAGTACAAAAACGTCCATACATATTTTTATATAGAAAATTTGTAAGGCATACGACAAGAGTTTGATTTTCTCTAGTATAAATATTTTTAGTAAAGGAAGAAAAACAAGTTTTGTCGTTTTTTGGTAATTTTTTGCGGCACCTAATGTTTATATTAATTTCAGTTCAGTATACTTATTATCATTTTTGTTTGAATTTTTATTATAAAAATGTGTTTTAATAATTCAGAATGCTTCATATTAAAGGATATTTCATGTTTTCATTTCATAGTTTTAAAATAAATTTTATATTCTACAAAATTCTATTTGGCGGCTCCTGCAACCAAGTGGGCATGACACTGACTTCTCACACCGAGGGTTCCGGATTTGATTACTGGTGAGGTCACAATTATTAACCTATATTATTTACTCAAGCCTGGGTGTTTTGTGGTATGTTTCGCTTTTGTGATTGGGCCTCTAGGCCTGTTGAAGTGTGTCACACTACAACTACTTCTTCTCCCCATCCTCACCATTTGGTAGTTGGCAGATGACCATCACCGTCTACCAACTACCAAACTGGCAAGTCTGGCAAACACTACCAACTTCGTCAATTTTGAAATTGTGAATTATCAACATTGAATTTTAATTAATTTTATCTCAAACGAAATACATTATTTAAAATAAAGCTTTATGGCTATTACGCACATCACTCCGTCTTCCCTATTAAATTAATGAAAATGCCTCAAATTTATTGAACCACCTAACTTTGAAAGCAGTTATTCTAGGAATTAATTTTAGACAATTATGTATACAATGCCACGTCAATATTTGTATTCGTAATATCAAATACAAATAATTTTAATTATATGTATATATTAGCCAACCGATTTCGCAAAAATCTTTTTTTTTCATCAGGTTAATAAACCATTTCGATTTTATATATTACCCTGATGAATTAATATTATTATAAATAGTTTAAAAATATACGTGTGGTCAAATACAAAGTTAATCCAAAAAGAAAGAAAGCAAATACACAAAACTGTTACATTACAAAGAATAAAGGAACACAATATCTTTAAGATTAAGGCGTAGTTTTCTGTAGCACAGATCAACACATCTACTAAAAGAAAAAGAAAAATTCATTTTTGACTTTGTTGTACCAATACACAGAAAATACTCTTTTCCACAATACAAAATTAAAAAATAAATTCTACTTTATACATGGAGTAAAATTGATTTTAAAATGGACAAATACGCTCGTTTTGTATGTAAAGACAAACTTTAAACAGCTGTTTTGTAAAACTGCTTTTTTGTAGATATGTATCTTATGTCGATATGCGCATTAAAATAAATAAGCTGTGCATTACGTTTGAATTATGCACGAACTATTTGTTTTACTTATTGAATTATTTTCAATGTTTATTTAGCTCCATATTATATTGAAATTAAACATTTGATTTTACATATTTTTATAAACGTATTTTAAGATTTAAAGAATAATCCCTTAAAGTTTTTCATTACAAACTTTTTGAGTATGGTATTTATTATTAACAAAGTGAGTATTTATTTAAAAAAATATTGATTATATAATTGTGTAAATCTACTTATATTTATTAATTAATTAATTATTAATTACACCAACATGTTTCGGAAATACCTTTCCATCGTCAGAGTGTCATATATATGTCAAAATATCAAAATGAACAATGTCTTTTGTTTTTTTGTTTTTCTAAATTATTTTTAAATATTATTGCTGAAGTTCTTGATTACTCGCAATTGTTGGAAAAAATTTTAGAATTGGGCTAGTAGTTAAATTTAATTGATTATTAATAATATTTTGTTTACTATTTCATGCTTTACTAATTTTTATTGATTCTAAATTATTCAATTTCAGACTAAAATTAAATAAAAGAATGATTATGCTGACGATGGAAAGGTATTTCCGAAACATGTAGGTGTAATTAATCAAATAATATAAGTAGATTTATGCAATTATATAATCAATATTTTTTTAAATCTCAATCTACAATGTTGCTGAATCAATTGAAAAAAAAAAGAAAAAAGTATTTATTTTCATTCAAAAATCTCTTAAAATAATTCCCGGTTAAATAATACACATTAAAGATATTTTTTCATCGAAAGGATTATTATAATACTAGTCATAATTTTGGGGAAAAAATTAATTGTCGCATAACTTTACGAATTCATTTCTGGAAGAGTCTCCAATAAGCTGAAGGAAGTTCTGTTCTGATAAATGACACCATTTTGGGGTTTTTCCTACCTTTTTCCGGCACAGTGAAGACCGGCCAACCTCGGAAGGTCAAGATATGCCTTGCGTGATGAATTATAAAAATGATTTATGACCAGATTTGAGTCACAAATCTCCGCCGAGTGCTGGAACGGAGTCTGTAATGGATTGATCACTTATTTTTAGGAAGAAGTCACGTTCCTTGACCAATCAATTCGCTTTTGCCAAAGTCCGCTGGAAGGCTTGCTGTCAATACGAATCATAGTAAAGGAGCGCTTTTTGTATGAGAATATCGAGTCTATTCTCATTGGTCTACATTATCATAACAATATTTTCCTTGCCGCTTTTATATAGCATTGTACACTTCATCAACTTTGACGAGATGAATATATATATATATTTTTTAAATTCTTATAATAGGTAAAATGATAAAATTTATATTTTCTAATATATACATTATAAAAATCAGTATATCAAATTTCTTATCAAAAGTACGTATCACAAATTCTCTTAGTTTTTTTCTTAAAAATTTTCATATTGTTTTCGTCTCTAATATCCTCTGGCAGACTCATATACAACTTCATCCCACTGTACATCACAGAAGTTTGCGATCTTTTTTTCTTTCTGAATGGCAATCTTATTTCATCTTTTTCTCTTGTACAATGGTCATGTTCATGTTGGTTTTCTCTTATTTTTCTTACTAATTCAAATGTATTGTCGTGTCCATTAACAATTTTGTATATAAATAGAAGTACATTAAATTTAATTATTTGTCTAAATGTCATTATTTGTAGACTTTCTAACATAAATTTGATTCTTGTGTATGGATTTTTTTTTAGTATAATTCTTAATGTAGTAATTTTTAGTATAATTTTAGTATAAACGCTTATATAATTTTAATCTGTTAGTTTCACACACATCTACTATTTTCATCATTCAAATTACCTATCCATATATTAAATTTAAGCCAATATTTCGGATATAATTTATTTAATTTCAAACTATTCCAGCCCGTATAAATACACATTATTCTTTTTTTTATTTTACGTACTTTAATAAAAAAAAAGTTTTACTACGTAAGGAAAATAAAATTAAAATAAAAAAGTTTTTTCTGACATATTGTCACGAGATGATAGTAACAGAAAGGATTGCACATGATCGAGGATTTTACAGCACTCTACACATTTTAAAAGTAAATTGGAAAAATCTACAAAGGTCTGGAATATATGGAACCCAATAGATTCTGGAACCATCGCGACGCGACATCGTCTATAAAAGAATCGATCGACTACTGCGCACTTAGTGTGTCTCAGAGTTGTTTATTGTGACAAGCGCGACATAAAAATCCACCAAAGAAAAGCGAGTGTGGCCAGAGTGTGAATAAGCGACAAATATACGTATCAAGAAATTACCTACCGAAGTGTGAGAAGTATTTCATTGTAATCAGAGCGATACAAACCAGTGAATTAGAATTTCTAGATACTCGAGGAAGATTTTCGAGTGCGAATTACGAAATTTAGTGTGAATTAAAGAACTGTGCTCCGATTGAGTTCGTGTCCAGTGACTTGGTGAATTGATTAAAATAATTAATCAATTGGTAATTAATTTCCAGTATTTCATTAGCTTTCCACAGCCGCGACCACATGGCAATATTAAAGAAAATTAATGTGCATTAAACACAAAACGACTGATAGACCTTCATCCAGATTATTCCATTGTCTCGGCACAGCATCAAAAACATCACACATATTTTAAATCAATTAATATTGAAAAATATTCTCCATTCTGTAATCATATCCTGGCCTGTGAAGCCATTATACATGGGTATTTTTTTTTTAAAATAGAGATGTGAACACGGAATACGTGTCACATCAATATTCTTACTATATTCAAACTAAGCTAAACGCTTATGCTATGAAAATAGGACTAACTTGCTAGTCTGGAGTGAGGTTCGAACCCCCGACCCTTGGATCACGACGTAAGTGTCCTAACCACAAGATCAACAAGCTACTCTTTTGGTCTTGTGTAATAATTTGTGCTTGATAATGATTTATTTAATGATAATATTATGTAGGTGATATAAATAGTGACACTTAACACATGTCTTCATATTGCTCATATAAACTTTAGTCGTACATAAATAAGTATGTTTTCTTAGGATATTATATCGGTAATGTGATCCTGAGAAGAGGAAGGCATTACAATACTAACAGAATAATACTAAGCCGATTTAACTGTAAATGGTTTGCGGATATTTTATTCGAACGTAGGTTTTACGAGAAGAAACGATTCTCGACGTTCGTTGAATACGCTTATATATGTCATGTAAGGTGCGAGAGGACCTCATAATCGCTGCGCCACGATCACCGAGAGCGCCCACCCCTCCAGCCCGAGAAGGGATTCCCCCGCCTCCGCCCACTCCCGGCTACGTGCCTCCGGTACGGGCTTAGACCCCGCTCCTCGCGGAGCGGCAAACCTGGGGTGGGTTCTGGAGCCCGAGCTTCGAGGGGACGCCAATAACCGAACCCATGCGGATACCTCGGGCCCCACCCGACTATGGATACGCCCGGCCACAACCACCACAAAGTCGAACTACGAGAGAAGGACTCCGGTAGACCTGAGGCGAAACCGACAAGATCCCAAAGCGTACCTGACGCTCCCACGGGGGGAGGGAAGGCATATCTGCAAAGAATGCCGCACGCACGCGAAGAGTGACGGTTGCCGGCCGCATGGCGCCGGATAGTACGGCGAAGACTGTCAATAGGAAAAACAGATCAACAGCAATTGGGCCTACTCCAGCCAGCCAGAGGACCGGATGACGGGTAGTCGTGCGCACCACTAGTCAGCAAAATAGGGGTTCGCAGGAGATGGTGGGCGGGGGGTGGAGGGGGGGGATGAGGGAGCGGCGAGGGGGGGTACGACGGAAGAGTTGGGGGGGTGGGGGCGGGGGCGACCTTTACCCGCGGAGGTAAACGGCGGACTGATTAGTGCTTTCGAGGGCGTAAATTATATGCAATTTGTTGTGGAGTGTTCACTTCTTCTACAATAGAGGTCGCCAGTGTGCAATTTGTACTAGTTACGTCGGCGGACTTTACTCTCAAGGGTCTCGTGTCTCGGAAAAACATACGGTTCTTATAAAATATAAACAGTTAAATATGTCTAACGACCGTAATAATAACCTTAACTCTTTAATAACTAAGCCGATTGCTTAAACTAGATTGTGTATTTATATTATTTGTAAATTATATTTTTAATGTGTACGTTAATATTACCAATCGACTTTGCCAATGGCTTTTGCGGGGTGATATTGGCCGTTTCGCAGTAAATGTGCGGTCGATTTTTTGGTTAATTTAACATCGACCAGTTTCGATATCATCATTACCGTGTATCTTCGTTAGGGCGTATACACAGCAATCAACCAATAAAATGATGGCGTGACCACAATCACGATGATTTTGGGGAGGAAATGGAAATGAATTTAATAAAGGGTTATTTGTAAAATTAAACTATGGAGCATATTTCATTTCATATTATCCACTTAATTTCAAATTAATCTAGACTATTATTTACATACAAATTATGTTTATCAAAAGCGTGGTCTGACGGGGATACAGCCCTGTCGAAACCGGACGATTTTAAATAAAACATAAATAAAATATTAAATAAAGGATTATTTGTAGGATTTAATCATTGATCACATTTAATTTTAAATTAAACATATATTTTCTTATTAATATTATTTATATTTAAAGCATTAACTTTCTGGTTAGACATAATTACAGAATGTTAGTAAACTTAGTAAAAACCTCTACCAGATTTACGGTCTACCGGTTTCGAGACGTACCCGTCTCTTCTACATTAGGGAAGGTGTCTTTTACATTAGGGAGGCGGTGAATAATAGAGTACCTCTCATTTTCCATATAGCCCTTTATTTAATTTAATGTTCACAAAAGATGTGGTAACACCCACTTTAGACCCCGCCCCCTCTCACTCTCTCTCCTTAGATTCCTGAATTGTTCAGTGCATGCTTGTCTCTGACAAGAATAACACGCGTGTGATCAATAGTGGTGATAGTTTTACAATACTATGGTCTCGGAACCGGTAGACCGTAAATCTGGTAGTCGTTTTTACTAAGTTTACTAACATTCTGTAAATATATTTTCTTTATCAAAAGTGTAGCCCGATGAAGACATAGTCCTATAGAAGCCGCTTTATGTTAAATTAATCAAATACAGAATTATTTCGTTTAAAATAATACTTAGGTACGTCCTACCACAAATTTTACCCCATTGATACAAAAAAAAATAATAGTCACGTTGCTGGACCCGCACTCCGAAACCTGAAAAGCGAAATAACACGTTCAAATATTCGTGTCACGGCAAATTCACTGAGCGAAGAATTCCATGCAAAGAAGGCAACCCCATTGCATTCCATGGAGGTATTCATTTTTGGACCTCTAGAGAGAAGTACACAAGAAGTTCTTGATTGTTTGGCGTAGTAGTAGAAAACTAGCAATATCGGGGTTTAGGGTTTAACCCCTATCCCGAGAGACTTACAAGTTAGCCCTGTTTTTCATAGTACAAGCGCTTAGTTTAAGTAGTTTGAATATTTACGCGAGACTTATTTCTTTTACCTACCACGAAAATTCAATGTTTTCATTTATGTTAAAAAACTAAGAAAAAAAAAGATTTTTTTTAATGAATTAGTGAGGCGAACACGGAATACATGTCGCATCAATATTCCTACTATTTTCAATTTAAACTAAACGCTTGCTAGTGTCCTGGACAAACCACACAAAAGATTTCCTTACCTACATTCGCATATAAATGGCTTCGCCTCTATGAGGCATTTATAATATATTTTGATTAATAAAATTATCTTTAATTAAGGATGAGTTATAGAAGTCTCACAGAGACGAAGCTAATTTATATATGAGAAAAGTGGATGGAAGTGTCTTATACGATGGCTCGGGGCTTACAACCTGTCTGAGCTGGCTTAAGGGATCATTCTACACAATGCAACGTTCACCAAGTCCAATAAATAAGAACATCCACACATTATGAATTTTTTTTAGTTCTATATATATATTTATGTTCGAATCAAGATTCATTTATATATTATTATGAAATTGATGAACGTTGTATTGTATAGAATGATCACTTAAGCCAGCTCATATAGGCCCTGAGCCATCGTATAAGAGACTTACATCCACTTTTCTCATATATAAATTGGCTTCATCTCTGTGAAACTTCTTTAATTTATCCTTAATATATCAGTCATCCCTTTGGGGAAAAAATTTAGTAACTGTGTTCTTGGAACATACTTTCATTTTAAAATATTGTTTAAAAATTATCTTTAATAATTTATACACTTAAGATAATTATTTATTTTTACAAATAATTTCATAAGGATTTTAGGATGACGTTATTTGCATCTCAGTCCGGTGGATTGAGTGCATTAAATTGCTTTTGTTGTATTTGTATTTTAATCAGCCATTTAAAGAGGGAAATAGGAAAATAAAAAATTTTGCTCGAACGCGCTAATTGGTTTTCGCGCAAATTGAATTCGCGATAAGCGAGGTTTTTTTGTATTTACTTTGGTTTAATTAAATGATTCGCTCGGACCCCTACAAATCAGAATAATAAAATTGTAATTCAGGATATTTTGTTATTGCTTCAGTATTGTAAATATCCCGAACAAAAGACATTAAGAATAATTTGTTTACACATCTTTATTTAGGGACATAAATACATATTTAATGCGGGACATTACTCGCCAGCAGTTTATTGGGCATGTTTGTTGTATCATTGTCTCATAAATGAATACAAGTTTGTGCCAGTGTCAAAAAGTTACAATAATTTGAAAATATGATACTCCCATTACATTAAGCTTTATTGTACATTTTATGTCATGGTGAAATTGCATTACACGAAACGCCGTTAGAGGAATTCCATTTTATTTTTATAGTTTTGAATTTCATATTGAGCGCTTTCTTTGGCCATGGTCGTAAATTTTACATTTCCTTTGAAAGACAATTTTATTTGCACATGTCTGACAGTAAACTCTTCAAACATGCTCTGTAGCAAATTGCGTTCTCTCATTACGTAAAACGCTGCATGCGTATCTCCGTCAATATTTGCGGAGAGATGCTTTTTGAGAAATTACATTGGAACATTACATCTGTGAAAAATGATGAAATGAAAATAATGTGAACAGTGCCGTAGCAGTGGCCTGGGCGGCCGCCCGGGACCCAAGCAATAGGAAAATTTCACGTTGTGCAATAAGCAACAATTGACGTAATGCACAATATAATATATGATAGCGGTCAAGACTAATGATTGTAAGGATAACGTTTTTTTGTGACCACCGAAACGTGCGGTACCTAAAATCAAGCCTTTCAGAAATAGACGTGTCGATCTGTTTCCGAATTCGACGAAGCCGTGAGAGATAAGAGTGGCCAAAAGAGAAGTTCATCGGTGACCATAGCAAGTGCAGTGTACACTCAATCCGTACACTATCCATAAGTACAATTTCAACTGTGTAAATAACTAGTTGTTGTAGTAGATATATTTCGACTGTCTAGACCATGTGCTTTATCGGCGGAGATTGAAGAAGAAAATATTTCTTTCTTAACTCGGACCCGCGTACGGTGGTGGCAATTCTGTCCATCATCGTACAAACGTAAACCAATGAGAACAGACCCGAATACAGGTCTTTTGCAGTTCAATGGGCATGACACTAGCCTCTCATACTCATACCTCTCATTCAATTTGCGGTAAAGTCACAATACATCTACGTGATTTTTTCATGCTTAGGTATTTTTGTAATGCGGTCTCATGGCCTGATTTGACGTTAAAAAAATTTAAAAGTTTCCGACAGCCATCTTAGGGCCGGTTATTTCAAGTTGGATTAAGGTACGCGTTCGCTTAAAGCATAGATATTTACGAAAACAGATCGTGTGATAGGTGGAGAACGCAAAAATTTATGCTTTAAAAGAACGCTTACTTTATTCCAACTTGAAACAACCGGCCCTTAGGCGGTCCTATAGAAAAGGGAGAGAATTTATGGAAGATTTGAGAAAGGATTTGGAGGTGGTAGGCAATGGGAACATATTGAAATCAGATTACCTACGTCAAAAACTCTTCAAAAAATTAAAAATTAAATAATGAATGAATAAGAACTTTGAATGGAGATTGGTTAGGTTCAAAATGAAATTCTAAAGACTCAAATATATTTTTGTTATTTTTGAAATTTAATAATTTTTATATGAAATTTTAAATATAGTTCAACTTTTTGCAAAAAATAAGTCAGAAATATTGATAAAAAATGTAGACTTTGATATTGCATATCTCCATAACCTTGAACTTTTTCGTTGCTTGAACATTGTCGACTCATTATCAATGCAGGAATCTACCTGTAAAAGTTTTGCTACTAGTTATGAGACAACCTGTATTTATTTTTGTTTTTACTTTCAATATAAATTTTTATAATTTATTCTATGTATCCTAATGAGGGGACAATTAGACTCGGAACACGTTGATTTATCAGTAAATAGTGGTTGAAAACAATGTTTCATTAATGTCACAGAACTTTTCTCATAATACAGCCAAAATTTTAGCATGCTTTTAACATTTTGCCAGAAAATCTGGATCTACTTTACTACCAGGAAAGTTAAGGTATCAAAATGGTTATATAAAATTAAGGAGTTAACGTATCGTGCACGATATAATAGATAAATCCGGCCTCATGACGAAAAAGAAGAATATATTTACCACCAAACTGTTTTAAAACTGTCTCTAGCGCCCCTTCGTTTAAGTATTTCAAAATGTAATACAAAAATTTCATAGCGTCACTAGCCTTTCTTTGAGGTTAGGAAATTTCCCGCTCTGGCGAACGTCACGTTTATCCCTAGAAAACGCGTGGCTAGAGCACGGACCTATAAAACGGCTACAACAGCTACAAGCATATTTACCGTCTCCATAATGATTGTATCAAATATTTGTATTGCGTTTCCAGCAGTCACGTTTGGGGCAGGAAACGCGGAAACCTGTGGACGATCAAATATTCCTCGCGGAGGGTCCCGCGTAAATAATGCATGCCCCTCCCGCGGGCGGCGGCTCCCGGTGACAGAACTGTATAATGCCATCAGCTGAGTTGCCAGGATGAAAAATAGCGCAACACCGAATACAGGCAGACAGGTGCTGTGACTTATAAGGGAAAAGTCACCATATCAAAAAAAAAGGAAATGTTTTAAGTAATGTTTAAATACGAGTATTATACTGTACTTTACTTTTATTTGTTTGAGGAATATACATTTACAAAAAATATACATTTACATTACAATCGTTTCAGTAATTTACATTGCCAAAAGAAGATAACTTCAAAAATATGTAAAAATATTGAAGTAACATAAAAAAATGGAAGAAAAGGAAATGCAAACCATAGTTTTATGCAAATGCAAACCATAAAGAAAACAAAAATTTTAGAACAAAATCATCACAATCAACAACAATATTGAAATAGTATATATTAAATATATCTGAGACACAAGATAAAAATAGACAAAGAAAACCAAAGGCAGAATTGTCAAGATATGAGCTGGGCTGCTCTTGGAAATATATCATATTTTCGACAAAAAAAGAGATCCCAATTAGCTTAAAAAGAAAATTCTTTGAATTGTGCATACTGACGGTGATGACGTATGGAGTGGAGACGATGGCCCTTACAAAGAAAAGTGTGGAAAACCTCAAATGCACACAACGATCCATGGAGAGATCCATGCTTGGCGTAAGCCTAAGAGATTAGAAATTATGAAATTAGGCGCAGAATTAGAGTAGTGGATATCATGGATCGTGTAGCGAAGCTAAAATGACAATAGGCAGGGCATGTTGCAATATAGGATGCTACAAGATGGACTCCCATCGTTCTGAAGTGGAGACCTTAGGAGAATAAAAGAGGCGTCGGAAGACCTCAAAAGAGATGAGTCGACGATGTAATTGCTGTGGGGGGAAGAAATGGTTAGGTACAACTAGCAAATAACGAGGAAGGATGTAAGGATATTGAAAAGGCTTATATCCGGCAGTAGAGAGATGAAGGAAGAAGAAGAAGAAACCATAGTTTTACACCTCGTATCGAAAAATCATATTTCATATGGATACACAAATACAAAATATATAACCAGTAGAATAAAAAGAGATTCAAGTAAGGAACAAGAAAGAACGTGATTTAGTTAAGAAAATAAGAATAATATTCCACTCAATTGGCTTCATATCTTTGCCTGGGTAATTCTGGATGAATTTCGATTTACATTTCAAACAACTCATTGAACACCACATTTCATGTAAATTGACGTACTCTGCTCTGAATCTGCTCCCAGAAGCTGTCCTCTTCGTGGGTTCCCTGTTAGCCGGACGTTCACCTGGCCTGGATTTATCGAGCGTGTTATTCAATTATTGGCCTTGTTCCGTGGACCAAAATGGCAACATCGTGTTAGTTTGAATTCCCGTATTTAGAAACCCCGCGATTAATCGCACTGATGAAACGTGACCTTGCATTTTGTATTTATTAATTTTAAGCAATATTATCATTATAATTGAGTATTGTCACAGGATCGTGGCTGTGGGTGTCAAATGAAATACTGAATACAATTTAAACTTTTGTTTATTACCCAAAGCCACTGAAAACGAATTTAATCGGAGCACAATTCTTGAATTCGCAATAAATGTTTCTAGAACATAAGGACACATGTTTGCACTATTCATGTCATTAGAATTTTTGTTACAGCTTTTTGTCTATCGCTACGTAGATCTGCTCCATTTCGCACTTACCACTCGCCCCGAATATCTGTCGCTCGGTCACACTGCTAGTCGCCGCATGGTCTCACTTTCTATGGCGTTAACCTGCTGGCAACAAAAACAACTCTCTGCGCGCCTTTTATACAAATCATTAATTTCGCAATGTCTCAAAAACGTTATCCTAGTTTTTCCATATTTCTAGTGATTAAGAGAAGCGCCTTTGAGGTGATTTTTTTTTGCTTAAATGGCGCTATAGAAATTATCCATTTTTATTAAGATATATGCGTGATACGTAATTATCGCGTGGCATATGAGGCGCGGTTACGCAAGGCAAGTCGTTATTATTATTTCCCGTGGTTTTTCACGGCTAGTTTATTTATATTTATTGATCAAATGCTATGTATGGTCAGTTCTACTTTACGGTGTGGAAGCATGGACGCTGAAGGTGATTACTCTAAATCGCCTAGAGGCGTTCGAAATGTGGATACATCGTAAAATGTTAAGAATGTCTTGGACTAACATGACTAGTAATGTTGAAGTTTTACGTAGAGCAAATACAAACAGACAGTTACTCAACATAGTAGAGCTCCGTAAAATTTCATATTTTGGTCATATAACGAGAGGCGAATAATACTCTATCCTTCAGCTCGTCATGAAGGGGAAGATTGAGGGTCGCAGAGGGGTCGGAAGGAGGCGGCATCCTGGCTTCGAAACATCCGAGAGTGGACCGGGATAAGAAGCATGGAAAAGCTGTTCCGCACTGCCCTGGACAGAGAAACATTCTCTCAGATGATCGCCGACGTCGGGGGGACCCGACAGGGCTCATGAAGAAGAAAAAGAAGATGTACATACAAATTTTGTGGTTAAAAACGTCTACGAAAAACATATTTAAGATAATTAATAATATGTATGTTTAAACGTGGCATATCATAAAAATACATTATTCATAGTAAACTTGGATGACGTATCCGTTTGTAAATGTATTACGATGAATTTTGGTGTATGTGGGATTTAAGAGACGGTATTCAGACGAGATCTTTTTTTTATTATTCAAGAACAAGCGTGTTTATACAATGCGACGTTATCTCCGCGCGAAGTTATTCCTCCCCACTTCCAGGGGTGGTCCTCCCACCCCAGAGAGATTTGATGAATGAAGCCCCGCCTCGGGGACCGGTACCCGATTACTCGGCCACGGTTCAACACAATACTTTCTGTGATACATTCTGTCACGGGGTTATGGGAACTAATAACTCAAACCGCCCGATTGTGTAGAGGCTCGATTATCCCCTCCCCTCGCCGGGAAGTTCATTTCGCTGGATATATTTTGTCTCGTCTTAGGCGGGTGTGTTGTGAACATGTAGCATAATTATTTTATTATTGTTATTACTGTTCGATATTCGCGACGTCACGTTGTCACAGAAATCGATTCAAAAGAATTATTTTCTTATGTGGCAACACTGATTGGTCCTGGAAAAGTATCCTACCCTCAATCAGTTCCATTCTCCTTTTCGTTTTTAATTGTGCATTTATAAACATTTTATAATCTTATCACCGCCGGACTTCGGGAGTAACGAACGTTGGCGGCCAACCGAGTGAAATAGTTGTTTGGTGAAGTGGCATCGCTACGAAGGACGCCAAGAGACAAAAAGGTGAGTCCTATCTATCCTTGATCCAAATACAGTCCAGTAATTCCAATATTTTCCCCACGTAAGTACGCGGCGATCTCGCGTCGCGTACAATTACTATTATTGTGCGATGATGGACGGAAATTCCACCACCGCACGCAGGTCGGAATCAGGAAAGAAATATGATTGATACCCTGGCACCCGAAATACACTAGGCCAAAACTAACTACGTACACAGCTGACTAATTGTACTTACAGCGTTTTTTCCTAGTATGTCGAGTGCGGATTCAATCTCCAATTCTCCCGGCTTCGTCGAATCCGGAACAGATCGATGTGAAAAGCTGATGTGAACGTCGGATTCGGATACCGCAATAAAAAGAATGTTCTCAAAAGAAAAGTACACCGGTACGTACGCTTTCCAATGGTCAAAACTGATCGGATTTTTATAAGGTTTAAAATCCTAGCTAACGGTTTGCGTAGAATACGTCGGATGTCAATTTCGACCAATCAAAATCAAAAAAAAAAGGACACCAGTACACTTTTTCCAACTGTCAAAACTGATCAGATTTATTAAAGGTTTAAAATCCTGGCTAATAGTTGGCATAGAATACGTCGGATGTCAGTTTCGACCAATCAAAATCATTTCGCGGCCGGCGCCCGGCGGTCATTATTTTCTCAATTATAATAATTACGCTATCTGACCGTCCATCTCCATATGTATATCTATCTGCCCTCGTAACTTCGTGTAATGTCCGTAACTTCTTTATAACAATTTTTTTTCTTTTTTTCTTCTTTATAGAAATAAATATTTACGTGTCTTGTCCAAAATGTAGAAATAAGGAGAACCTGCAAAATAGGGAACATAGCATGGTAGAGTAGATCCAAAAGGAGATTCTGGAGGGATCACGTAGCCAGGATGGACAGTAACAGACTCGCATATAGCAGCTGATGAAATCCCCTCTGGACGATGCCCATCGGGAAGACAACCTAAAGAATTGAGGGATAACTGGATTTCGTCTTCCCAAGAGGGTTAGTTTTCTGTACCACAGAGCGACAAATCTTATAAAACAAAAAGAGAAGAAGAAGAAAGAAGAATTAGAGCAATAACCTCTTTTGATATTAAATTTTTTTACGACATTTTTAAAATTAATTTGCTTAAAAACGATTATATATTATTTTTTCAAAATCACAGATTTCTTTGTCTTTTAACTTAATAATATTTTTTAATAAGTCTTCGGTTGTGATTTAATGATTAAATTAAATTTACGAGCTATTACAAAATGTACATTTCCTCTAATCTGATTAAGATTCAAATCCTTGGCGATTATTATTCACGTTTTTTTTATATTTCCCAGACTATGATCGTCGAAGCGTTTAATCTAACGATAATGGGACCCTTATTTAATATATTGCTCCCTTATATCTCAAGACACTTTAATTAATTAAAGCACAGCCTCCCATAGTGAGTCCGAGGATTTAATCAATTTTATCATTACACGATTACGACTTAAGTCGGTTTCGAGTCTGATGGGAAATCTTATCTGAAATCCAGGAAAACTACTCAAGAAATTAGATTCAAGGCGGACGTTATAAATATAGCGCTTCATCTAATTAAAAAAGGACAATGGATGCGGGCACCGGACCAGAATTGAAATGTCCAAAATAGATACAGTAAAACGCCGATTAATCGTCCGAATTTTCTGAGTTGGTTATCCGTGGTCATCTATAGTAATTTTATTATTAGACCGAAAAATATTTTGATCAAAAAAGTATTTTAAAATATTTCAAAGGTGTCGGGTGCATATTCAAAATGATTTTTACTCCATTTCTTTTAACTCGTAGCATCTGCTTGTCTGCTGAAAAAACTTTGGATCGATTTTCAACCCTTTTCCCGTCATCCAAATGAGCTGAAACTTTGCAGGCAGACTCTTGGCGACGATAAAAATGTTCTAATAAATTTTCGTTTAAAAAATTTAATAATTATAGTATAATTTTGTATTTTTCGAAAAAATTTATTACTCCCTTTCGTAGCGTCGCCCAACTCGAGCCCGACGCGTGGGGTAAGCGCGAAACCTGTTTCCACTAGTAAATGAGAAAGGGAGTATAATAAAAACTTGTTTTTATGGGTTAGTTTTAAAATTATTCCAGTACTTTGTGGACAGATCTGAGACTTCTTAAGGTTGCATCTACGCGCTCAATCAAATTCGGGTCGTCGTGGCTTGCGAACCATAAGTCTGATGGAGACGAAAGGAATTTTAAGCGATAGCTTACAAGCCATTTGTGCAAAGGTAAAACGATAAACAAAATTCTTGAAGTTTAAGTGAAAAGTTACTGAAAAAAATATTTGCCGAATAAGTACCAACTCATACAAGCAGAAATCAATAAATGTGGTGGTTTTAGATATATCCCTTAGCGACGAAACAAGAAATTGTAACAAGATGGTAGAAGCAGAACGAATTTCATGTAATCGAGGATTTTATAGCACTCTGGATGTTTTGCAGAAAATTAGAAATTACTGGAAAGGTTTAGAATTCAGTCGATTATACTCGAAAGTTTTCGAAATAGTATTCCACAGAAGTGAAACCAGAAATAAAGCACAGAAAAAAAGCGTCAAGCGGTGATTCACTGTGGTCGGCAAAATACACAACGAAAGTATCAACCGGGTCACCCTGCAATGGGATCCGAAACGTCGTCGGCCAGAGAAGTAAGCCTAGCGGTGCATAATGGCGTTCTAGAGCCAACTCTGATGAAAGTAGACTGCAGTGGAAACACGATCACGTTTGAGTGGAAAATCTTTGGTCGATAGAGTGAGAAACGAACAAATTAGAAGTGAATGTAATGCTGGCTGTAGTATGATAGACAGGACAAAGAAAGAAGTGCTGAGATGGTTTGGTCACGTAGAACGTAGGAGCGAGGAAAGGGTGGCCAAGAAAATATATGGGGCGAGTGTTGAAGAGAGGGCGTCCGCGAAAGAACTGGCATGATCAAATACTACATATATTGGAGGATGGCCCTGTCAAAATGCATGAGAAGATGTATGAACGTTGTCGAAGCAAAAGTGGTATGTCAAGATAGAAAGAAGAATACGGCATTCTTTCCTATCCGCCTACCCCTGCGGGGAGATGGTTAGTCAATTAGTTAGTTAGCGATTTCAGACGTGCGAATATTCTATAAAAGAAGACGAGTACTTACAAAATATTCCACAGACGAGTGGCTTTTTATTTTTACAAGTGTAAAATTGTGTAAATTAACGAACAGTGCTCCGATTAACTTCTTGTCCAGTGATTTTGGTGATTAAATAAAACTTTAACTAATTTCAAGTGTTTCAATTATTTTTCACCGCCGCGATCCCGTGACAACTTACTTGGGAACACATTTTACTTCAATTACAATTAGAAGAATACATCAGTCTAGGGAGTTAATTTCCTGTTGATTTTACACTTTACATTTTTCTTTTTTTTTCCTTGGGCAATTTCTTTTTTTGCCATTTGTAGGACCATTTTTTTGGGCCAACCTCTAAAGAATAATCCTGAAGGTTAATATGACAAAACCGTGAAGACTTTGGAAAACTAAAAACGCCAATAAGATTGATTTCCATAATCCCATATTTAATTTTTTAATATAAATGCTAACACGAAATCCAAGTTGCGTAAACATTCTTAGATTTTTCAATAGAAACACTTGTGCTCTGAATTTTAAATCGCCGCCCGCGATTTGTAAAGGTTTATTCGAAAGGTTTGTTTTACAGATTTTCTTCACAACTGTTTTGTTAAACACCACTGCAAACAATACTTTTCCACCGAGAGAATTATTTTAAAAGCCAAGCAAACTCATCCTTTCACATTTATCTCCGTTTACAAAAATGAAAACATCAAAAGAAAAGGGCTTATTTCTCTAAAAAATTCTTCAAGTGATAGAAAAAGTGTTTTCTCGGAGTCTTAAGTCCAAAAACTATTGTTTGGAATAATTATTTTCAGACCATTTTAAATGTTCTTCTATCTGTATTCCTCAGACTTAATTTCACAAACAATTTCATCGTATTGTAAAATATATCAACGAAAGATTTCCATCTATGTCCATAAAACTCAATGTCTCATTTTCTTCTCTGTTATCTATATAAATCTACACCGTTTGATAGATCTGACTCAATTTTGCACACTCATTTTTAGGACCAGGCGGAAAACACGCATACCTATATTTCTCATACAAATAGCTTCGTCTTTGTGCGATATCTATAATATTGTAACTATATGCTAAAAATAATTCACGCACTGTCCGAATGTCATAACACTATCGAAGGATCGAGAACTATAAGGTAATCTACAACCTTCGTGAAATGTCTACAAATGTCTAGAAATGCCTGGTACAACCGAGAAGCAACGAGAACTTCTCCTAAAGACTAGAATAATCTAGAAAGTACGAAAATACCAGCATTTTTATGTATAAATACGGAAATAGTTCGTTCAGTGCGAAATCGATTACGAAGTATTCGCAAGACGACGCCCAATGTGGCCAGTTCTGAATTGCGAAGCGATAAATAAAGGGAATAATCGAGCGAAATACCTGATTGGCGTTGAAAATAAATACGAGCGAGAATTGGATGGAATGTTCTAGTGAAAGTTAAATACGTGTTACCCAGCGATAATAAAGAGGTCATCGAGTAATATACTGCAAAATAGTGTAATTTAAGGAATAGCGGTTAGTTTAATGCGTTTTAAGTGACTTTTTATATTGAAAAGTTAATTAATTATTAATTAATAAATCGCTAATTAATTTCCCATGGCCACGACACGTGAAAATATATCTTGATTACTGTTAACCCTTTTTTGTTGATAACAGCATGATGTCTAGATAGATCAGTAACTAGATATCTATTTTCAACTTCTCATCCCTATTGTTTCACGGATAGGTTTATAGAACTCCGTAATCACACGTATGGAAAAAAAACACTTGTTTTTCAGTTCTAACTTTTTAATTTTCTGAGACGCGTTTCGCCTTATAAGGGCATTATCAATCTCATTTAAATTGCCCATAAAATTAAAAGGGTAGAATTTAAAAAACAAGTATTTTTTCCATATGTGTTATCATCCCTACTTGATTGCCTTTTACTAGTGATGAGCGAACCCGTTATGTTAACCGTGACTGTGACTGTAATATATGTGTCGTAACCGATTGTAATTGATTAGTCCTAATTCGACGAGCAATCACTGGTGCATTAGGAACTGAATCCGCAGCAGTTTAATTTCAGTTACCACTCATCGTTACTATTGACTATTGAATACATATTGGCCACAATATCGCACATTAGCCTTTTACTTATATATGGATTATATCTATCGGTACATTATAACTTTTTTCTATGTTTAATTATATTTTATTTTTATAAAATGCTGTATTATTCCTCTGTTATAATTTTTAAAAATAATATTTATAGTTAATAGATGTCTAATTGTTTAACTGGATTTATAACATAATGATATTTTCCCTCTCTCTCTAAGATTGGATATCTATATTGATTTATGAATATATGTTATTCATATTTCGCACATTTTATTTTTTACTATTGAAATTATATATTTTTAGGCGCATTGGAGGTTATGTTTCAGTTATGCATTGAAGAAAATTTTCATATCACGAAGTTATTTAATACAAATATATCATTAACTTTATTATCTTCATCTGGCTAAATCCCCTTGATGGTTTTTAATCTTCGTATCTTTGAAGCTCGATATGTAAACCTGCGGACATCTCTTAGTTGTCAGTTCTCGCGGCTGATTCGCTTCACTCTTCCCCGTTCTTATAGTTTTGCCTTTCTTTGTTAATTTTAATTCTTTATAAAGAATTAAAATACAATACATAAACAGAAAACATTCAGGTCTACGAAAATCACATCGGTGTATTCTCACCTCGCCGGGAACCGGACTTGGAATTACGGACTACGATATTACATTATGTCAGAGCAATGCAATATTTCTTAGTCATCATTAACATCACTGTTGGCTCTATAGCTCCTGGTGGGTCGTGTCTCCTTAAGAGTATTTCTACACTTATTTCAGTCTTGCGCCAGCTGTCTCCAGTTCTGGCTTTCCAAGGCAGATGTGTCTTTGAGAACATTGTCGCTCCATCATAATGTTGGCCTTCCTTAGCTCCATAGTCTCAAGATATGCCTAAAAGCATGCTTGCTCAGTCTTTTCAGCCAGCACGTGAATCAGCTGCGTATGTGATCCCTGGTGTGATGAGCGTCTAAAAAAATATTTGAAAAAACATTTATTTTTTTTGAGATTTTCGGGAATTGTCTGTCGGGAATTTGGACTATCGAGAAGTTAATCTATCGTAGACTCGGTTTCAGAATGTTTGCATTCGAGATGTTGACCGTCGAAAACCCATTCTATAGATCACAACCAAATGTACACATTGATTAGTATTTAATCTGTAATTAAATAATTAATTGATGGTGTGCAGGATGTGATAAATATGTAACACAGAGACGAAGCTATTTATATGATAAAGTATATATGAATGTCTTTGGGTGTTTAGTACTAGGAGTTAAAAATTGAAATAATTTTCAGGCGTATTCTAGCGTATATGTTAATAATTCGGATGCATGTCGTATTACCCTATTCAAAAATAGATATCTCATTACCAGCAGCGAAATCCATATTCTGGTCCATTGGAATGACAAATTTCAACTACAGACGTCGTTAGAAAAGTCTCACATTGAACGAGTTGTATAAATAATATACCTATATACAACTTCAAAATTTGATAGATGTGGTATTCAATCATGGTGGAATTGTTTATCGTTGCATTGTGTAAACTGATCGATTTAGCCAGCCATACGATAGGTCGTAAGCCATATAAATGCCCAAATACTTCCATACCTACTTTCCCATATCAATAAGTTCGTATCTGTGAGACATTTATAATATATCTTTATTGTGGGGTATAAAAGCAAAGGTAGCAATATCCAAAAAAAATTGAATGCATTCATTGAGGACAACTAATTAATTATGCACTGAATTATATATTTTATATGACATATAGCATATAAATTTATAGAAAACATCATTTTGGAAGGAATATATACTACAGAATCTAGGATTAAGTACATTATAATTTAGTAATCCTCGTCGACTGCATTCTAAACATTTTTTTGAATTTTTTGGATATTGCTGCCTTTGTTTTTACACCCCAAAATTAATGATAATCCCTCTGGGCAGGGGCGTGCACTGGAAACATTGCAGAATGACTTCTACGTTGCCAAAAATTTTGAAAAAAAAAAAATCTCGTAATATTCTGTCACATAAATATTTAATTTATATTTTTTCCAAAATATATTTTTACAAAAAAGTCATGTTTCAATGTCTCTAATGCATGTGCCTTCCTCTGGGGACAAAATACATTACTACTGTGTTCTTGACCAATTTGAACGCACTCTAAATATTCTGAATTGATAATAAACATTTATTATTTAATTAATGTAGTGAATATTTGTTTTATCTAACTTGTCAAGCACGGAGAGTATTATTATTAATTATTATTAATAACAATTATTCACGGCGATATGTTTTCCGATAAATAATTATACCCGTAAATAAATATGATCACGGATGCCAAATGCGTTTTATCCGTTAAGTGTGTTTAATACCCAATTTGCCGAGCCTACCCGCAAACACTAAAAGCTGCACACCGTGGCCGCATTCAATATGGAAAATTCATTTGAAATTACCTCACTGTGTTGCAGCGATACCAGAATGCAGGCGTCCGTCGTATCTCGACAGTGGTTAGAACGAACGCTTTGCAATTTTGCGAAAATATTCAGTGAGGACAATTTGTTTTCTGATGTCACATTTATTTAGGCGCGTTGGGGGTGAAATTTCAGGATGCGAAGAAATGCACGCGCATCGCGATACCTGTTTAATTTACGTGTCGCGACGTATATAGGCATAATGTAACGTATAGCGAGTAAGTAAGAAAGGCACAAGATAACAAGAATAGGTGCACGCAGTTGGTATATTCTTGTTTTTTCTGATAATTCTAGATTGAGATGGCGATTATATTAACATATAATACTCTAAAACAGCGGTACTCAACCTTTTTTTTCTTCAGGCCACATACATATGTTTGCGGGCAAAAGCACGTAAGGTCGGGCGGGACCGCGTGACAGCAGACTGATAGTAGCTACCGCATTGTACGGCTCGCTCGCCATAGAATATAGGTACAGGGTTATTTGGAAAACATTAATAACCTGGCAGGACTATACTCCTGCCTTAATTATGTGACGAAAATGTTTTATTTTATTTTATTTTTTATTTTTCATTTATTGGTTTTCTTACAGCCATATAATTTATAATCTTGAAAAAAAAAACAATTATTGATGTACAAAGCCTCGGGCCAATTACAAGAAAACACATATATACGAGAATATTATACCAGGATCGATAAAAAAATAAGAAAAAACAATATGTCAAATAGTGAGATTGTGTATTTGTGTGTTTTTATTTGTCCGTGTGTTGTCCGTATGCGTTTTTAATTGTTTATGTGTGTGTTCACATGTGTGGGATGAAAAATGTCATCGTGCAAGTTTATACGTAAGGGATTTGGTAAACTGCTCAAAACTAAAATATAAAATATCGAGATCCGCAAAGGCTGTGTCATATGTATCTAGAACTCTGTTAATAATACAGTTTTTACCTTAGTTTATTCTCCAATGATTTAAGTAGAAAAGGCGTGGTGCTCTTGTTCGTCTCTGCGGGACATTAAAGTGTATCGAGTTTAAAATTTCAGGTGAATCTATGCGATTATTAGGTATTTTGTATAGGATTTCATATCGCTTATCGTTCGCCTGTCTTCAAGAAGCTATCAATTAGGTCATGATAGATGTTCAAGCTATCATGACCTAATAACATCAATAGTTCTGGAGATATGCGACATCAAAGTTTGCATTCTTTTTTCAATATTTCTGACTTATTTTTTCTTAAACGTTGGACTATCATTACAGTAACTCATATCGGTTACGAAAAATTCATTCATTTCATTACAAGTTAAATAAAATGATAACCCTGAAAAAATTTCAATTGAATGTTTTCCAATTGGAATTCGAAGATTTTATTTTTTTATTTGACTTGTATTATAGAGAATTATCAATATAATGTTGCGGGCCGCAACATTATACTGATGTGACAGAAAAAAAATCGGGGAAAAACATTATTCCATGACTTTAGATTAGGGCGCTGCCTCTTGATCAATAAACAAATATTTTTTTAACTATAACAGAATGATAATAATACTTTTCACTTCTGTTCCTACATGAAATTTATTTTCATTATATCTACGAGTATATACTCAAAATACAATAATGAAAAAAATAAAATTCAAAACTAACGTAGGTAAGTATATCGTTTATCTTTGTATATCTTGTTAACAAAAATAATCGTTTAATAAACGCATACGAAAATACGAGTAGGTACGGATTATGAATATACTCAAAATATTGTGTGAATTATCTGTATAATAAAAAGTAGGAATAATATTTATAGATTTCAAAAAAGCATTCGACACACTGGAACATGAGATTTTACCGACAGTAATGGATGAATGTGGAATACGAAGATCACTAAAAATGGCTAAAAAACTACATGACAAACACAAAACTTACACACGTGGTTGAAACAAATTCGTCTTTAAACCATAGAAATCGCCGGTTTTAAAATGACACGAGTTTGTCTTTTCGTTTGTGCGTATTTCAAGATATTCAAAACTTACAATGCCAGATTTTTTGAATCACGTTCCTGATATTAAATGTGTTTATTCGATAAATAAAGCTCGACGGGCCGCATGTAAAAGCGGGCGGGCCCCAAGTTAAGTATGGCTGCTCTAAACATTATAGGGCTAAACGCGTGTAAACAGTCGAATAGCTGAAGAAGGAGAAAAAGAAACAGCGCAGGACCGTTCTTCGCAGCCATTTGTTCTTGAACATTGATTAGTTGACCCGCTCCTGCTTAAAGGCATCTTTATACTATAGAATTGATGTTACAGGCATTTCATGTTCGCATCTCTATTTTTAAACAAAATAAATATATATGAGTTTTTTTAATATTTTGAATATTCAAAGCATTAACTTTGTGGTCAGACATTTTAACAAAATGTTATTTATGTTGGTATATAACCACTAAAAATTACTTTTTAGTCCACCGGTTTCGAGACGTAACCCGTCTCTTCGTCAGGACAACCACTACACTAGCATGTAAATAATATTACAAACCACAACCATCTTTACATGCGAGTTACTCTAACTAAAGGCCAACATGTAATTTTTAGTGGTTATATACTAACAGAAATAACATTTTGTTGATATATATGAATATTGCTGTTTTTGTTACCAAATGATGATTGCTTTTGCTATTTACATAATTGAGTATTGCTGTCTTTTCTGTGATGTTTTATTCAAAAATCGACATCACTCTTATTATTCTCCAATTCTCCAACTCCAATATGAATTCTCACTTAAGTATGATGCAGCCATTTTGTCATGTGACTCATCCTTGGATATTAATTGGTTGAAGTGGACATTGCTGCCTTTGCTTTTATTTATTTATTTATTTTGGGGAAAATTAACAGCATATTAGCATATCAACAAATATAAAACAATGGATTTTAAAATTATGCCAATTACAAATTTTCCACTGAATATAGTAATTTGTTAGAACATAGTTTATAAGAATATGTTAATTTATTAGAACAAGTGTGACGTAGTATAATATTTTTTTTTTAAAATTATTTTAACAGCGTGTGGAGAGGGTGGAGGGGAATGTGGGACGGGAGCAGAAGGGAAGATAAATTGTACGAATTAGTTTGGGTGCGGTTGTGTAGATATTGTTTGTTTTATGTTTCTTATCGTTAAGTTGAAAATGTCAATGTGGTGATAGTTTGTGTTAAATGAATTTGTGGATCTGTACATAAAGGAGTTTTGTTTTGAGTTGGCCTTACAAAAGGGCACAGGAAAAGTAGGTGAATGTCTGTTATTGCGAGTTGGGATGTGGAAAGATATTTGTTGAAGAAGTTCCGGACTATCAACTAGATTGTGTGTTATTTTGAATAACATCACCGGTCAGCTACGTCTCTTCGACAAGTTAGAGTCTGCATGTTAAAAAACTTCGCAGAGTCTTCATTGTGTAGTGATTTGGTATTTTGAATTCAGTATTTTTTGGGTATTGCTACTTTTGATTTTATACCACTCAAATGTGATATCTCCGAAGCCCTCGCTATCGTGAGGTCGATCCGCAACGATATCGTAATGTCTTTCGTTATATCCGATTTGACGCTACAAGCGAAAACGATTGTAGCTCAACATGGTCCATAAAGCTTAACGGATTCAATTGACTCAATTCGCATCGAAATAATGTGCGGGTCATCTTTCCCCCGCCCACCGGGTCATCCCCCACCCCCGCCACTTCTGTGACCGTTTCCGTCGCAATAGGCATTTCCGTCGGCCATTATAATAGAGTCGTAACAATTTTCCACGGTTCGCGTTGTAATAGAACCTTATACCTGCGAGAGGCAACGGGTTATATCGGACTATAAAATATTTTTGGGTATTTACTCGTAGCTGTGTGCGTAATGTTTCCAATTAAAAATTGGTAAAACAATTGTATTAAACAATGGTACAATCGGTGGCGCTATACTACCACTATTATCGCCATTCAACGTAATATGACCGATATTTTGAATCGAACAGGATGAATATCTGAAAACAAATGTGACGAGGAATAACGATATTCAACAGTAAATAGGTTATTTACCTAATAACATAATTAAGTCAGGAAATGTTTGTTTGTTTCCATAAAAGAAATTGCTCTCGTCGAAGTTATGGTCACAGAATTTAAATATTAAATTCATTGTTTACAAATTTTATATTAATTATAGAAGTCTCGCAAATACGAGGCTATACAAACACAAAAATATTTTTGTGTTTATTTCTTCGACAACAACCAAGCAAATTTAATTACCACCCGACGACGCACAGAAGGCCATATTTATATTCCTAAATGTAATACCTCAACCATGCAACATCACTATTCCTATTTAGGTATAAAATAAAATGAATTTTCACTTCATATTGAAGAAAAAGTCTGTAGCAAATTAAAAAGGAAATATACAGTGTGTTCGATGAGTACGCGGTAACCGGTCGAAGCCTTTAATACCATAAAATATGATCCATTTTACTATACTTCGATTTTTGATTTTTAATTTGTTAGTATACATTGTACCCTAAGAAACCATTGGCCCTGGAACACGATGATATTTTCAGTAAATTAGTGGTTCACCACTAAGTAATAAAAATATTCTTTGTTTTCAAACAAAGAATATTTTTATTACTTATATTGTAAGTTTAGTATTTAGACTATCCGAAAACTCGTGAAAAATCACGAAACAAAATAATAATAAATAACGAACCTTGCGTGTAACGTGAGCCGCGCGGTGATTGGCCTATCACACTCGAGCGCCCGGACCTCATTAGCGGCTAGTCAACATCAGTGTTTTTATTGTAATTCCAGGCTAACTCCAGCGATTACGGGAAGACAGAAATTCAAATTAGGCTAGTTGATATACGGACTCTTTCTAACGTTAGGAACTAATCACTTATCCTGATACACTAATCCCACTTGTAAGGCGATCTGGTTCAAGTTTCACGGAAAAAATAAAGCAGTTGATAATTAGACCCACACAACTCTATCCGTTTCAGAGTCAACTCTCAAATGACAAGACTTATTTCAGACAGTTAGACTTTTGTTGACCTCTTTGTGAAAGTAGCACATGAAAAAACTTTTTTTTTAAATCACGCTGTTAGACGGAAGTTTTTCTAAAATATCTATTCACGATGGTGCACGTTGCGGTATTGTCATGTTTTCAGTATACTCGTATGTAATTATAAATATTTTTGACTTTATTTTAACATCTAATCGATACTAGGTAAAATACATAAGAGTGGCACAAATAATAAAAGTAAGGGATTTTCTTGAGTCTTACTGAAAATTAACATCAAATCTTGCTGGATAAAGTGTTGCCAATTCTAAAAATAAACCTCTAATAACATCCTTTATTTAAACATTAATGTAACCATATTTTATTTTGTTTATTCGAATTGAAGCTTACAATACATGAAGACGTTTTATTAATAAAGAAATTAAAACATTTGAATTATATCTGCTCCGTACATCTATTAATTGCTTACAATAATATCTATAAAATTAATTACTTAATGGTGATGTGTTTAGTGTGTATATGTCTGTGTGTGTGTGTGTGTGTGTGTGTGTGATTGTGTGTGTGTGTGTGTGTGTGTGTGTGTATGTGTGTGTTTGTGTGCGTTGTACGTTGGTTTTAAGCATGTGAATTCATTATTTTTAGTTTTTGCTTTAGAATATACTTTGAGTCAGGGAATAAGTCTAAGCCAAGGGAATTCTCGTATTGCAAGAATAAGTTTGTGATTTTACTGATAACCGAAAACACAGTTAACATTGATTTTTCGGAACAGTTTTCGTGTGTATTTGATATTGAGCAGTACAAACGAAAATAAAATAATGATTGCGGAGAGATTTTAGAGGGCTTTAAAAGTTAATTTAATTTTTTTTAACAAAAACACTGATTCCCCAACGATTTCCGAGATAGGCCGTAATAATATTATATGTGGTCCCCGGACCATTTCAACCACTGCTGCACTTGACAGCTTTGTAATTAACCCAGATAGTTATAGCTTATCAAATATCGAAAATCCGCTGCTTTTATAACTTCACCGAGGCCGTTCAAATAGTATTTATTTTATCACTTTACTCGTGCGAATGTTCACATATCGTTCGAACGGAAAACTAGGCAAACATTTTATTAGAATGATTGCTAAAAATTTTATAGAGTAGAACCACGCGACCATCAGACTTACGTTATAGTATCAAACTGTAGTGTGTTCCCGCCTGGGAATACAGTGATGAGGTTTCAGGTGGTGTAATACGCGATCTAGTGATTAATCCAGTTTATTTCAACGGTATGGTTTGCTGCTGACCGAGCGTACTAAAGTCTGTCTACTAAACCCGGGAATTCAAGAGAGCGGTGCGCCCGCGTGTCCCTGGTTTTATGCGCTCGCCTCCCTCCACCACTCCCGCGCCACGGGCCGCGGGCGGCGAGCACACAGAAACACAAAAATATTTTCTAAAATAATTTTGTGTTTTTATAACACTTTACAATTGACCAAAAAGTAAAATATAATATAATACTGGAAGAAATGATGAATAAAATTAATATACACACTGACACGCACCATAACTATGCAACCAGATCGACAGGACGAACAATGAGAATACCAATCACTAACAACGTGTATGGCGAAAGAAAAAGAGATTATATTGTGCCAAGAATATTTAATAAATTAGATAAAAAATTCTTTGAGATGATGCAAGACAAAAAACTCCATTGGCTTCAAAAAAGTACAAGCTAAAAGAATATATATTAAAGCTATGTACCTAATCTTACATTAATCTATAATTACATATCATGTATCATTTTGTAAAAAAAACATGCAACACTCGATAATGACCTACTACTATCTTCATTATAAAATAATAATTATTGTCAAATATTGAAGGCAACCATGCCGTAAAACTGCTGTGCAGTTTGGCATATCTACAATGTAATAAATATCAAAAAATTAATAAATATATATTTTAAAATAAAACATTTACACTGTATATAGTAGGTGAGAAGATTTGAGTATTATGACATTTAAGTTCGGGGGATTTTATCAGGTAACAGATAATACAGGTTCAAAAAAATGTATAAATAAAATTTTAAAATATAAGGTATTATGTAATATAGTGTAATATAAGGTATTATGCTCAGTAGTGGCTCTAATAGAATACATAAAATTCAGATTTGTAACTATAACGTAAATATGAGTGTACAGTACTGTCCCATTAAGCATATTGAAAAATCAGGTATGTTATTTTTAAATCAATGTACATTATAGATGTCTCACGGAGACGAAAATCTATTTTTATGGGAAAGTAGGTATAGAAGTCTTTTGGATGTACATAGGGCTTACGACCTATCGTACAGCTGGCTTAAGTGATTAACACACTTTACACAATGTAACGTTCGCCATTTCCACCCATGATGGAATACCATGTCTACTAATTATTTTTTTTTGGAAGTTGTATTATATTTAAATAATTATACGCCACGTTTCACATATGAGTTGTAAGGATCCTCAGCGCGGCCGGTACCAAAGCTTTTTCGTTCCCCTTAAATGACCACAGATGTCGCTAATGAGACATATATATTGATTCTGGAGTTTTTGTTAGCAATATACTTTATCTGTGTAATGAAATTCTTATACATTGATTGATTAATGATGTCCCTGTGACAAAAATCCAGTTCTGTTCTGAAAAATTTGGATGTACTAAAAATATTCTGTCATTTTTACGTTTTACTTACACATTTTTTGTACCTGTATTACCTGTTATCTGCCAAAATCCCCCGAACTTAAATGTCATAATATCCTTTTTAACTACTATAGTGTCCATCTACAGAAAATATTTCAGGTTTGATACTATAACGTAGTCTGGCGTTCGCTGGTTCTTAGTTCATTATGAATTCATCTTGATTTATTAGCTGCTGGTAATATTACTACTACTATTAGAAATACTATTCACCCTGACGTGTCCAAAACTAAAGACAAATTTACATTAAATTCTTCAAAATGAGCTGTTTTCACCACTTTTTAAGTAGGGTGTCCACATTGACTATGATAAAATGGATACCAAAAGAATTTCAATATCATTATCACTCAGCACAACACCGATTTGGTTATAAATAATAAAAATAATAATGATAGAGTAAAGAATGAAGATATTAGGAATGAATGTAAAGCTGATCTTAGCATAATTAATAGAATTTAAAAAGGGTCGCTCAAATGGTTTGGGCATGTTGAGCGAATGAATGATGAAAGAGTAGCTTGTTGGATTTGTGGTCAGGACTCTCGCCTCGTGATCCAAAGGTCGCGGGTTCGAATCTCACTCTAGACCAGCAAGTTAGTCCTATTTTCATAGCACAAGCGTTTAGCTTAGTTTGATAATAGTAAGAATATTGATGTGATAATAGTAAGAATATTGATGTGATAATAGTAAGAATATTTAATATTCCATATAATTCATAACCTTATTGATTCTCTAACCTTATTGATGAATATTGAGATTAGGGGAATGAAAATGGCTTTGTACAGGCCGCATGGAAAAGGCGCTTACAACTCATATATGAAAGCTTTCCACGCAATTTGAACATATATACAACTTCCAAAAAATGAATAAGCATGGTATATTCTATCATGGGTGGAAATGGCGAATGTTACAATTGTGTAAAGTGATCACTTAAGCCAACCATAAAAAGACAGGTCATAAGTCCTGTACACCCAAATGACTTCTATACCTACTTTCCCATAATTAATACAGTTTCGTCTCTGTGAGATATCTATAATATACACTAACTTATTGATTCTCCTGAAATCACCAGCTTGCTAGTTTTTCCCATTCTGACCTACCAGACAGAAGTACCTCTTTTCCCTTCCAATTTATCAAACCAAACCAATAGGAAATCCTCTCCCATTCCACGCATATGCTCAGATTATAATAACCTCTTAAATGCAATAGATATTTTTAACACTAAATATGAAGAGTATCGTCATATGGTGAGGCAGATACTAGAAACTCGTTCCCCTCCCCGATCATGTATATTATATAAATCCTTCTTTTCAAATTTTCTTCTCTAAAATCATTCATTTTTTAATTCTTTAATACTGTCATCATGCCTATTAGCCAATGGTTTCACATTGGAAATAGATACATTCAATATTTATTTATTTATTTGGTTTCTAGACGGTGAGATTCTTTATAAAAGAGAGAGAAATCATAAAACTGCCTTTATAAAACCAAAATATATTTAAGATTTTTTTTTAAATAGAGATGCGAACACGGAATACGTGTCACATCAATATTATTACTATTTTCAAACTAAGCTAAATACTTGTGCTATGAAAATAGGACTGTATAATACTGTCATCATGCCTATTGCTAAGATACACGTTATTATTTTATTTTGATCACGTGATAGTTTGTGTGATTTATTGAAAAGAATCGACTCAGCGATGCCCACAACGTGAACGTGAAATATCACGATACCTGACTAACCACCAGCGATAATGAAATCCTGGAACTTATAAACATTTCCGTGAGAGCCAGCGAAGCGAACACGAGATAAAACTTCTCTAGCACAACAGGGCAGGTGCTTTGGGCCGATATAATTACGCCTATAACTGAAAAAAGTTCAAATAAATGATTATTTAAGCCCTACGGGCACGCGAGCCATTATCGAAGTTACTATTCCGTATCTTACTTAATATGTTTTGTTCATATCCTCTTTGTAGGCTCGTAAACTTCGGAACGAGCCTGGTAATATTCTTTTCTTTGTTTTAATATTCCGAACCTTATTATTTTAGGGGAGTTTTGATTATTATATTTAACACTTATTTTATGGGGTTTTTTACGGCGTCGAGAATAGTTGGCCCTTTTCCATAAATAAATTACGAGTCTAACAAACCAAGTATGTATTATAGTAATGCTTATGGTGATGAGAGCAGTATTCAATTGATAAAACAAACAAATACTGGAAGACGGCGAAGAAGAAAGTGGACGAGGTAAGAATGGTTATAATGGTAATAATGGTTATAAGTATGGTTAATAAAACAAACAAATGCTGGAAGACGGCGAAGAAGAAAGTGGGCGAGGTAAGAATGGTTATTATGGTAATAATTGTTATAAGTATAGTTAATAAAACAAACAAATGCTGGAAGACGGCGAAGAGGAAAGTGGACGAGGTAAGAATGGTTATAATGGTTATAAGTATGGTTAATAAAACAAACAAATACTGGAAGACGGCAAAGAGGAAAGTGGACGAGGTAAGAATGGTTATAATGGTTATAAGTATGGTTAATAAAACAAACAAATACTGGAAGACGGCGAAGAGGAAAGTGGACGAGGTAAAAATGATTATAATGGTTATAAGTATGGTTAATAAAATAAACAAATGCTGGAAGACGGCGAAGAAGAAAGTGGACGAGGAAAGAATGGTTATAATGGTAATAATGGTTATAAGTATAGTTAATAAAACAAACAAATGCTGGAAGACGGCGAAGAAGAAAGTGGACGATATAAGAATGGTTATAATGGTTATAAGTATGGTTATGGTTATACTTTACTATATAAGTAGCTCCGTTTCTGTGAGACATCTATAATATACTATCACATGTCGTGGCTGCTGGAGGATAAATAAAAACACTGGAAAATAATTAGCGATTTATTAATCAGTAATTAAGTATTTTCATAAATTTACAAGGTCACTTAACCCGAATTAAACTTAAGGCTATTCTTTAATCTGCATACACTATTTCGCAATATATCACTTCGCCCATAAACACTATATTATCGCTGGGTAACACTTAATTATCGCTCGAAGAATATTCTATTTTCGCACATACAAGTCGCACTGGTTTATTTCGCCACGTAGGTACTCTGATCGATTATTTCACTTCGATTATCTCACGACTGGCCACCCTAGCCGTTGCTTTGAGGTTAACATCCCACCGAACAAACTGTCAAAAAACGACGACCCCTTGCGCTACGGCGTAGTTCCGATATTTGTACTCAAATGCGGTATTTTTGAACTTTCTAGATTATTCTATTATTTAGGATAAGGTTCGTCGCTTCTAGGATATTCTAGTCATTTTTAGACAATTCACGAAGGTTTCAGATAATTGTAGACCTTTAAAGATACTCCGATAGTGTTGTGACAAGGGATTCCTACAGTGCGTTATTCCCTCTGCTTGCCATTCCGTAACAATATCTTGATTAATAACAATATTTATTGATTCAACATTAATTCTAATGCCAATTGTTAAATTTTCGTTAAAACATCGTTTGAACTAGTATATCTTATAACAATTCCATGCTTATATCTGTTTTTATGCATCGAACCACGCTATTGAAATAAAGCATAAATATATATTTATACATCGCAAATTTTTTATCCGTCACGTTCTCAAAACTTTGCGGTTCAGGTATTAAACTAAAGTTGTTCTTTTCTCAGTTTAAGTTCTAGCCCCTAGACATTTCAAATTAGCATACGTATTTTTTTAAAACGCTTTAAAAGATTTATAATTACCAAACTTTATCAAAACACAAAAACAAACATGGCGATTTAAAATTTGTAAAACTTTTGCAGAGCGTTTGAGTTTGTGCAGTTTTAATGCTCGTGTATAATGTTGTTTCGAAGATTGTTGAAGAGTTTAATTAAAAAATATCTGAGACTTCGGCGTACCAGCGTACGTGTTTCGATTTTGTTACTAGGATATTATGTGATGTACACCACTACTGTATGTAATTCTTTTCCTGTCGGTTCCCTCATTACCGAGGATCGTGACCAGGGAATACAATCCCAGGATTCGAGATTCTGGCCTTGTTTGCAGCATTTATTAATCCCGCGATTAGTAAGTGTAATCCAGAATCATTCGGGATTAATATTTTCGATTAATTTCGTGGTAGGTACCAAAATTCGATCAAGATGGAACAATTAAATACTCGATCCTTTGCTATTGCAAATCATTCAAAATATTATTAATATTTTTTTAATTATTTTTAAAAATGTTTCACAATTATATTTGTTTTGCCATATTTGCATTATTATTTACATTCTTTTACATACATACGTTATACATAAATATAAATACTCTACCGTAAACCCATGAAAAATCACAGGACAATAACTTCAGCATATTGTAGCTGAAAATTCAAGAATAGAAAACCATTTGTTCTTTTTTAATGACTTAAGCCTAAAACTAAATTTAATAAAATAATAATTTGAAATTGTGAAGACCGTGTAATTTAGTGGGCCACCCTTGCGTGTCACACTATAACTGTATAATCTTTTAATTCCAACGTAGTTTCAGCAATTTACGGACAGACAGACTACGAAATTATTATATCTAGATGTCACAGGCAAATTCTGTTATTCGCCCGTATATAAACGGCATCATCAGCTTATAAAGATAAATACAAGTAAAGTGTCGTCATTTTCTAATATGCTTCAAGACATTGGTATCGCCGTTTACAAATTGCATCATTTTGTTCGACTTAGTACCACATTATTAGTGTTATCAGTGCATGCTTGTCTCTGACATGATTAACACGCATGTAATCAATATTGGTGAAAGTTTAACAATACTATGGTTGGAGTGTACCTATAGCGTTGTGAATGTAGTAGTGTAGTGTTGGTCCTGACGAAAAGACGGGTACGTCTCGAAACCGGTAGACCGTAAATCTGGTAGTGGTTTTTACTAAGTTAACTGACATTCTGTTAGTTCCACATTTACTAATCTAACCTAACCCGATATAATTGAGTTATCAACAATTTTCTTTCGGCAATTTGTATAGTTGATTACGTTTATAAATTTACTACGCCGTTTGTATAGGGCGAATAATAGAATTTTCCTGCGACATAGATATCAGGTGGGGTACAAGGACAGAGCAGAATGCTTATTTAGGCATTCAATTAAAAAAAAAATTCCGACGTAGGTATATATTTAATTCTTTGAACAGTGTCAAGTAAAACGTTTAAATTTAATATTTACACAGTTCTATAGGTAGTATCAGGCAGATGGCGTCTATTTTTCTCAATGTAGTGGAGGGGGGGCATAGTGGGGTAGCGGGGCATAGCGGGGAATCCTTATGACAGCTCGAACGAAACGCCGTACAATGTTTCAAAGGGCTCGCTTTAATTGGTCGTCAGTCGGCACGTGACCTTCACGTGCGATCCATGCCATTTCGACAGCCGTTTATGTTATAAACGTATGCTTATATATATTTTATGCTTATAAAAAAAGACTAAAAAACAGTAATTTCGTTAAAAAATACGTGAAATTAAACATCAATAATTTCTCGAACTCAATTATATATTCTGGTGGTTAATTTTTCGTTTTGAAGCAGTACCTTCTGGATTTCATAACTAAAAATACAAGATTGTCTATGAAAAAGGTAAGATTTTGTCAGTTTATGTTTTCTTGTAAAAGTAACAATACAAGCCCCCTATATGGGGGCTTAGCGGGGTAAATGCTATTTTACATTTATGTATTCACATATCGCAATCGTGAAAAACATATATCCATAGTCGTTTGCAAGGCATTAAACCATGATTTATGTATGGCATGACATATAAACCATGAGTCAAAACTTGTTGTTGAATCATAATATTTTATCTTGTAGGTAGTTTGAGTGTTAAGTACCTAACCATGCCCCCCCCCTCCCCTACTGCGTTAATTGAACTTGAAAGTTTCGTTCAACTTTTTCCAGCATATCAATGAGTAGGTCGGCGACAGCTTGACGAATGCTGTTCTTCAGGTGAGCCAGAGTTCTAGAACGACCGTTATAAAAAAGTGATTTTAGATAGCCCCATGAAAAATACACAGGGGGCTAAATCAGGCGACCGTGCTGGAGATGAGGCGTTCTGGGTAGTGTTAGAGCTTGACCAACGTAAATTGGCGTGCGGCGACTTTGGAACTAAAACCCGCCCCGCCCGCACCCGGCGGTAACCCCTCGCCCTGTCATTCAGTTCAATTTCGTATTTGCGCGTGAGCTATGACATCTTGATTTCCAATATACTCTGTATTATTATATCCGAACAGGTTTATCATCCGTTCGAAACATCCAAAACAGTCCGGGGTGGTGCAAGAACAATTGCCAATGAAGTATTAAAGTTTTGCGAAGCTGAAAAGCACATAATGGACCAATATTACCGTTTGACAGGACTCCAGATAGAGCAGCCGCCATTACTGGTTTGTTTCTTTAGTGTTGCCCGACCAAATTTATATTAAAGGCTCCGACACCGGTCACCGGACATTCTGTATATTATGTGTTGTTTAATAAATTTACACCCTGGCAACTTCTGTTTCGCGACAGGCACGCCCTCCCTCGCACGCCAATTTATACTGGTGGCATTCTAGCTTTTATATGAAAGAAAAGGACGCCAATAGCTGCTGAATTAGGAGCAGCTTCACAAAGCGACACAGATAATCGCCTGCGAATTTTCTATAACCACCACTCCATATAGGTATATCTCAATGATTCCTACTTATCAAACAAATGGCCCTCAGTCACTGTTAGAGCACCATCTAGCGGATGTCTCTCGAATAATTTATGTAATTGTAAACAGCGTTCCCTGTATTCTTTATTTTACTTTAGACTCATCTGAGCAGTAAATTTTGTACATACAAAAATGTGTACGTAATTGTTATTTTGTTATTAATTTTACACTCATAAATTAAATCTGTATTGTCTTAAGCAGCATAATAAAATCGTTATGCCGCAAAAGAAATTAATTAGAAAGTTTAAGTTAGGATTTTTAAATTAATTGGGCAATATTCATACTTGATTTTAGTACTTCATCTCGTTAGAATCCAACAGGTTTATCATTTAGATATATATATATATATATATATCTATACAAATTCATATTACACTTTTTTTAATATTTAGTTCTTTGTAACACACCACCAAAGTATATTGAATTTATATAGGTACATAAAAAGAAAACACTTTGTATAAAACCAATATTTATTGAAATTATATCAACATGTTTCGAGGGCAGTAGTCACTTCATCAGGATACAATATATACTAAAAATTAAAATTCGAAATATAGACAATAATAAAAACAAAAAATTAATTTATGGGAGTTGAATAACTAATTAAGAATAATAATATAAGTAGGTACTTCGAATTTCGATTTTTAGTATGCGTTGAAAAGGCCATACTGATGAAAGGACCGTTGGTTCCAAAACATGTTGATAATTCAATAAATAGTGCTTTTAAAAAGTGTATTTTATTTTTATTAATATAAATAATGTTACCAAAAAGCTATTTTGCAATTATTGAAGAAGTTATTTTTATTTGGCTAAATATCTAACACCAAATCACAATAATTATATAAATAAAGTAGCCTTGCTAAAATTGTTATTAGTTAGTCACTTTACAAAATAGTTAGTCCCTTACAAAACATTATGTATTCTTTCTCTCATTTATATGAATCCTAAATACATGTATTAAAAAAAGATAGTGCGCTTTTACACATCTGAGTCTGGAAGAATGTGCAATATTTGGTGCTTGTTATAAAAAATTGGTCAGTGTTCGGTCTACTAAGGCAAACCTAAAATCTTGTTTCGCATATTTCTTTATGTTTGCGGGGGTTGGGAACATGTATGCGGACAAATATTTATATGTGTGTGGGCGCACACCCGCATATCTTAGAGGGAACGTTGAATTTAGGAAGGCGCTCTCTATCACCCTTGGAGAATTAGGAACATATATGTATTAGAATCAATAAACGTTTGAAACGAAAAATATCTCTGTTAATTCTAACTCATCTGTGACCAAAGAGATTTATATTGTTAATATAATTAATAAATGCATGTAATATACAGGGTGTACCAGAGCTAGCAGCAGAAACTTGGCAGGTAGATTCCTGACTAAATTATGAGTCTAAAATGTTCAATCAACCATAGCCTAATATCAATAGTTATGGAGATATGCAATATCAAAGTTTGCATTTTTTTTCAATATTTCTTACTTATTTTTTTCAAAAAGTTTAACTATTATTGCAGTATCTTATTTCGATTATGAAAAATTCATACGCTTTAATACAAGTCGAATAAAATGATAAAAAATGACTATTTTCGATTTTTGCTATGTTTTTATCATTTTATTTAAGTTGTATTGAAGCAAATTAATTTTTCATAATCGATATAAGTTACTGTAATGATAGTTCAACTTTTTGCAAAAAATAAGTCAGGAATATTGAAAAAAATGCAAACTTTCATTTTGCATATCTCCATAACTATGATATTAAATCATGGTTGCTTGAACATTTTAGACTCATAACATTGGCAGGAATCTACCGGCCAAGTTTCTGCTGCTAGCTCTTGTACACCCTGTATAAACAATAAATAAATTCGTGTAGGTATGACTTATTTTTTAGTAAGACATGTATTTTTTCAATTGAAAGAAAAAAGTGCTTTTACCACTTTGGCAGCGACTTGTTCGATTTTATTCCTGACAAAAATTTGCTCTTGGCATCTTTATGTGTGACGTATCTAATTTTTTTAAATGACGTATTTCTTTGATACGTCTTGAAAAGGCTTTGCCTAGTTTTACAAACTAGCCTGTCTCTATTATGCACATTACAAATCCTGCAGGCTTCCTCTTAAAGGCTGCCTTACAACGAAATTGCGCCTCGGGAAATTGGTAGTTAGTAATTGAATATTTCATTTTTAATTTGTAACTCTGTGTGTTTCCCATAGGCCATTGTGCCGCCTCACAAAGAGGAAAACTTCGTATCACAATGCCTTAAGTTGACATATATAGGGGAGAGTGGGGATGAATGGAGCAATTTTTTTATAAGAGAAAAATTAAAGCATGAACGAGGCGATAGTAAAGAAAATATATGAAGCAACAAGAAAAGGGAGCATCCGCAAAAGACATGGTGATCAGATACACCATATCTTTAACACCAGGTCCCTACGTAAACTAAGACATCTGAGCTGTTTGAAATTTGGGTAAACATATAAAATAAAATAAGCGTATTTCGTCATGATCGTAGAACAATGACGAATGTACAAAAAATTTTGGATCGTTAAAAAGTGAAAAAAGAAGCCATCTAATGGTATGTAAAAAGTGTATTTTTTCTCATTATTTTAACCGTCGTTATATGAAGTCGATATAACGATCGTAGAACAGTGCAGCATGTGTAAAAACGTCGTTGTACTGCGCTGACTATATTTGTTTTAAAGGTTTAAATAACTAACCCAAGTTTCAAAGGAAAACTTTTGTAGTTATCAAGCTATGACATAAAGTGTCCTTATGTAAATAAAATTTCAAGCTGCTCTCTTGCAAACATGAGAAAAATCACATGCGTCATTGTTCTACGATTATGACGATTTGTCCGCTTTAATGTAAGTTTTTTTCTGAAAAAGTATAAACATTTTTTTATCATGTATTTGCACAAAAAATTCAAAAATGTATTTTTCGTAGATTTCCGAGTTTACCGAGGGACCGTAACCTATTGGAGAATAGTTATGTTAGTTTCTACCATCGACGAGTATGCATGAGATATTGTGTATATGTAATAGAGAGGACAAGAATGACATGATAAAATGTGTTATCGTATTTTATTATAATGTGCTATTTTCTCTAGTTGACTCCTGCGGAAAATTGTCGTGATAATAAGTTAGTTGTTTAGTAAAGTAAATAAATCAGCGGTAACTACGTATTGGCTTTTGAAGCTACTCTAGATACAGAATTTGTTTGTGTATATGATTGTATTACACAAGAAAACGAAAACAAACTATAGGTTTCAATAGAGGGAAGTTTAATAAAAGCTATAATAGAAGAGTATGCTATCATCCCAGACATAAAAAAAATCAGAAGCAAAACAAGAAAAATACAAACTGATATATATGTTTGTACTGTCCGTCATCATACGGCGCCATATTTCCATTTCCACCCCATGAATCAAAATAAATTCATTCACTTATCGAGAAAACTAATTTACTTTATCAAAATATCTCTGCAATTGTTTGTTTGTTGATAAACTTATTACGTAACAGCCGTAACAAGAAATATGTTCATCTAACTTCATGAGTTATATATTATTTTGTTGAATGATTCACGGCGTAGTAACGTACATATTTGTTCAAATGAAGATTTTTAGACAGCACCGACATAAAATTCTAGCATGATGAAGTTGAAAAATTATAATATTTTATGATTTTTGTTTGTTTATCTTATGAGAATTTCGATCAATAATACCTGTACGGAAAACAATGGTTATTTGTCCAAAATACAAAAATTTTCAAGGGAGCACTTTATAAAATTGCAATATTTACCACAAATCACAGAAAATATTAACGTTCTTTTGGATATAGAACGTAACTTATTATACTTGCATGTTTTTTTTCTATTACATTAGTTAACAGAAAGGATATCGTACCTTACAATGCAAAAAATTGAGGTATCTATGCATTACGCTATTCGAAAATATATTAGAGAATTAATTTAGTTTTATTCATAACTTCACTCATTTTAACCAAATCGTATATACGTCACCAATTTGCTCAATATAATCGATACATATACGCATGCGATGCCTGGCGATATGAAAGGTTCTAAGGTACAGTGTAGAACTTATTAGAAGTACCTTTTCACGGCGTATACCATTGACTATTGGAACAAATAAATCTTTGCTGTAATCTAATAAATATGAAGCTGAATGTTTGGGATTACATACACTCTCTAATCATTATTATATATAAGTAGGGTACTAATAATTGTAATTATTAGCAGGTATTATATTTACATATCTCCCAATTGTTTTTCTTTCAACTTGATAAAAAAATTAATAATATTTTTGATGAGTTACTTTTGTGCCGTAAATAAATAAGAATATTGTGATTGTAAAAACCGTGTATTATTATTGTTTTTGTTTTAACTTAGTGTTCCCGTCTTTCCCCTAATTCCCCTACCTGGGTATTTTGTATATTTGCTGTGATAAATTTAATGTGCATCATTTTGCCATCATGTAAAAAGTAATTGCTTACAGAACGCACTTAGCCTATGTAAGTTATATAAACTATTTTTTAAAAATTTGATTTTCAACTATTTATTATTGTTCATACACCACTTGCTTATGTCATAAAATTTATTGTTTCATATTCATATATTGAAAATTTTAGTTGACACCACAATGGTCTCGGCAGACTTTTGCGAATATTTTCCACACGTGTGCTCCAAATATAGATGTGATAATGTACCTGTTGTCCAAGAGATTTGCCAAGGTTTTCTTTTAAAATATTATTTTGATGCCGGCATCAAGTTCACATTCTGTCCATTGTAGTTGTCAAGTTCTTTAACAACTTCATTTAACAAAGAGTACTCTTTTTCAGAAAGTACATCCAGTATACAAGATGAAAAGATCAATTCTTCTGACTTGAGACAAACTCGAACCAATCTTAGTACTGAATACTCATCGCCTCGATTGCCTTTCGATAAAGAGGAGGAATTAAAATTTAATAACCACCATAAAAATCAATTTATAACGAATAAAAATCATGGAAAAGTTCGTAAAAAACATCTTGCAGAAACAAAATATTGCGCTTTTCCTATTATTGTAGCATTGTTTAAAAAACACGAAAAAGAGAAGCGTTTGCATCAATTATGTCTGAAAAATGTAGAAATAAATATTCTTCTCATTCTAGCTTTGTTGGACGCTCTCCGCCTTGAAAAATATTTCAAAATTTTGAATATATCAACGTGCAAAGCTTCAGCGAATGTTATTCACGGAATAAAAAAGCTTATTATCCTTTCCAATATTACGGAACTAACTTTAGACAACTCGCTTATACCGCAGTTAAACTGTGTCTGCTTACTGACAAGCACGACATCATTGAGAAAGTTATCTCTTTCAAAATGCTGCATTAATGACTACGGCGTGGCACATATCGCAGATGAACTCCGCTATTCCAAAGAGTCGGCTCAAAACTTGGAAGTTTTAAACTTGACGTCAAATTTAATAACAGATTGTGGCGCATTGTATTTAGCAGAATCGCTGAGATCCAACCGGAGCATGTCATCTCTCATTCTTGCCAATAATAGAATTAAAGACTTGGGCTGCTGCGAAATTGCAAAATCTTTGAAATGCTTTTGCTTGAGAAAGAATGAGGTAGATTCCAGAAGGAAAAGGTACACTCAGTATTTGGTCAAAAATCCAGATTTATTTGAAGAGTACATTCGTGCAAAATTGTGCATTTCGGGGGATGAGAATAAATCAAATAGCAGCGATGGAAATAAATTAAGTAACGATCAATCGAATTCAATTCTCTCGATTTGCCCCGAAGTGCTATTTAACGGTGAACTAATTGAAAAGTACGTTCCTGTCGACAATTATCCGTTTCGATGTTCCGAACTATTCTGTCATAGTGACAACGTATATTGCGTAGGGAACAATACGTTGAAAATTATAAACCTAGCTTTTAATTACATCGGTCCCCGAGGTATACGACATTTAACTAAAGCTGTACAGTATCAAATAGATCACGAAAGAAAAGGAATAGAAAGAATCGTACTTGAAGGCAATCCAGATGTTATTAGTTACCCAGAGTACCATATTTTGTCAGAAATTCTATGAAACCTCTGATTTCTTAAAGTGTTCTTTAAATAGCTGTAAATCTTTGTAATATGCACAAATAAAAATTTATTTTGTAAAAATAATTTTATTGTTAAGGCTGGACATTCACTGCATATTTCGGCGTTTTTTTACGGAAATTTGAATTTTTATTATTCATTTATATCAGAATAGCCTCATTATACAAGAATAAATAGAATATACTGTTTAAAATCATCTCTTTATATAAAAAAAAAACGCGTTTTAAAATCAACAAAAAACGTTAAAATTACATGCAAATTTAAAACATTATAACTTTATTAATATTGAACATTTGTTGGTTTCCTTAGTAAAACTTCTAGATAATGAAGTATACTTTATACGTATAAAAAACATATTATGCGTACATATAAATATTCATTATATAAGTTGCTATAATGATAGTCCAACGTTTTACAAAAAATAAGTTAGAAATATTGAAAAAAATGCAAACTTTGATGTCGCATATCTCTCCATAACTATTGATATTAGGTCATGGCTGCCCAAACATTTTCGACTCATAATCAAGGCAGGAACATAGTCCTGCGAGGTTATTAATGTTTTCCAAATAGCCCTGTATAACTCAAATAAGTGTAATAAAACGTTGTGTATGAATTATTGTGTTAATCACGAACTTCCACTCTGTGAATGAAATAGCGCTCAGTTTATTAATAAATATGTATTGAATAAATGTAAAAGTAGATTCCAGAATCTTTTTGGTTAATTAAAAACTGGCGCCCTTGCGATTTTATTGTTAGTTCTCCCGATACACAGCTGCTCTCACTTTAAGCTAAGCCGGTTTTCTATGGCGAATAATCTAAAATTCATTCTGTGCAACAAACATACATAGGCGAGGTAGCTTGCACACGGGCCACCATGTATTTCGTTTGAAACCACCAAATGCAAGCCGGTTAAAGATGCATTAACGTTCACTATGCACCTTTCCGGTATTCACAAATGTGTACCCACTAGATAAAACCTGGTAATAAATCAATACAATCAATTTACCAATAATAAGAAATATCAGTGCTGTGTCTATACAGGTATTTCGTGGCCACTTGAAGGGAACTTCTTCATTCAATTTTAAATGGAAAATATTCTTTACACTTTGTGTCAAAGTTTGCATTTTTTCTTCAGTTGAGTACTGGAGATGAATAAAGCACTAAGTTTCAAAAATAAAAATTTTAAGATAAGTATGCAGATGAGTACTATATGCCTTTGCCAATTCATTAAACACTGTGTTAATTTCCTAGTTATATGGGAATGCATATAACTAGGAAATTAACACATATCCCACAAGTATTAAGTACACTAAACAACATGAATATTTTATGCAACCGAAACGTCGGCCTGAAAGGTCGTAAAAACGAGGCATAATAATACCCCAGAAGACAAGCCAGAAGAGTATTTTATAGTTTTTATTGTGAAAAATAGCTGTAACCCGTCAAAAATGGCAGTACTTTTACATGCCGGTTCCTAAAGAATAAATACTTAAATTTTCGAAGGAAGCAAACACTTGGTGGTGGGACATTATAATTAAATAAATAAAAATAATTTAGTTAAACACCACTTATATTTATTTTCAAATCCGACCAGATTTCGCTACGACCGTAGCTTCTTCTAGGGAGAATCTTAACTGCCTAAAGAGTTTTTTTAGGCAGTAAAGATTCTCGAAACTGGTCGGATTTGACAATAAATATAAGTGGTGTTTAACTAAGTTATTTTTATTTATTGAATAAATATTTACTATTTATAGCCGACATCCATGAAATAATAATAATGACTTATATCAAGATATTTGAACACAAATGTTTTGCGTCTTTGCTAAGCCCTAGTATTTTATATAGTATATTTTTGACGGTCCACGGAGAGGCGGCGGTAGCAACATGCGTTAGGCGGCCGTTTCTAGTTTGCTGGCCCGAGGTTCAATTTCTCCGGCCGTTTAATTTGTTTTTTAGCCGTAAATTCGAACAAAATTACGGACGTTACACGAACTTACGGGGACAGACAAACGGACAGACAACGAAATTTTTATATTTAGATGACTAACTCGCGTGAGGTAGATACCGGCATGTAAAAGTGTTGAAATTATTAATGAAAATACGTGTAACATAGCACATAAAGAGCGAAAAAGACTGTTGGTATTCGCTTTTTACTTTTTATCTTTAAATGAACCTTCTGGCACTTGGTGCTTTATTCATTTCCAGTACCTATTCAGTTGATAACGACTATATTTAGGCGTATTTGAATCAGAACCACGCACTACGCAACAATTTGAGAACTTGCGTTAGTCATACGACAGTTCTGATTTAGGTACCTACCTAAAACAGCCAGTAAAATTTAAAAAGTTTGACAAATGAGGGCACGACGTGCACGAACTGAACGAAAACAAAAAAATAGCCGCTCCGAGTTTGTTTTACGCTCTGGGCGCTTGCTACATCATCACCAGACAGACATCTGGCCAACACATTATCACTCGTTTGGGCATTTCGACGGCCGATTTTCTGCCGAAAGTGCATTTTGAGATTTTATCTCTGGAATTCTACACCACCGAAATAAATAAATGTATAATATTAATTAAGATGAATTATAGACGTCTCAGAGAAACGAAGCTATTTATATAAGAAACATGTAAACAAAGCAATGTTGACCAATTTCACCGTAAGAACATGGACACATTATCATTTTTTAAAGGTCTATATCAGTCTGTATATTATATGTGGGGTATAAAAGTAAAAGCAGTAATATCCAATAAATTGAAAAAATGTTTTAAATGTAGTCACCAAGGATTACAAATTAAAAATATACTAAATTCTAGAATCTATCTATGTTTCCCTTCCAAAATCATGTTTCCTATAAATTTATAGGTTGTTTTTTCCTATAAAATCTCGAATTCAGTACATTATACATTAGTAATCCTCGATGACTGAATTCATTTTTTTGGATATTGCTGCTTTTGCTTTTATATCCCACATAAGTTCTAAATCAGTTTCTTTCGTATATTCGAATTTACTATGCAAGAGACATCTATGGTCCTTCCCGTAACGTACATAGTATACATAGATTTCGCAGATGTATACAATGTCATAGGACATATTTATAATTTATCTTAATTAGCAATCATCCCTCTATGGACAAAATCCAGCAATCGTGTCATAAATATATAAAAGTATTATTAAACTTGAATTAGATTGATAATTAATTATCGGCCTTTTCTATATGTAATTTTGTCGACGTTTTTCGTTATAGAATTTGTAATTCTTTAATTAAAATGCGCATCGAAAATATAAATACGCTGTATCATTTCGAGAAAGGGTGTAAAACTTCCGAGTCATTTCGCGATATCAATGATCTTTTAGACAAAGGAATGATTAGCAAAAGGGCATGCCGAGAGTGGTGGATCGCTCAAATGATGGTACCAGCTTAGACGACAGGTCAGCAAAGGGTCCATCTTCAGATTTTGATGACCAGGTTCTTCTGGTAGCTGTGGAAGAGGACGAAAGTTGCATCCCTAGGAGATTGGACACTCTTCGTCCTTGCGGAATAGTTCAAGCAAATGGGAAGTGGTAATTGGCATTGATGGTAACTAAGCCCCAGAAAATTGTAGTTACATAATATTTATTTATTTATTTATTTATTTAATGTTTATGGAAGACCAACAGCACAAAAAAAAAGCATAGAAAACATTGATACAATATAGATGGCCAATTACAGGTCTCCACATTATGTTTGGAGTTTTTTCGTCTTTGGTTGTGCTACAATATTTTTTTTTTAAAGTCAATAAAATTCAACGGAAATACATATCGACGGGCAGAGAAAAATGGGAGTCTCTTAGAAAAGCTTTCATTTAGCAGCGCGTAATCAAGATTATTCATTATTCTATATCCCAAAATGCAGAACAGATGTAACGAATAGGGAAATCATAACGGGTAATGTGTAACTTTTAAAAAACTACGCGATCATGTCGATGTATTTAATATTAGCATTAAAAGCATTACACAGAAGATTGCTTCCATGTAAGATACTTATTTCATAAATTAAACGATAAATGGAGCAATTTGTCATGCAATTATTTTTAAAAAGTAGCAACTTTGTCTAAAATCTTTAAGTATGCTAAGCATTTTGTGTATGCTGATGAGACTGCTCTTGTTATCTCCCACAAGGATGTAAGATGGGTGGAAAATTGTATGCAAGAAGATTATAATGCTTTACTTAAATGGTCTCATGATATGGGTTTAATTATTAATGCAAAAAAAACTAAAGTCATGCATGTAAGGTCACCTCATATAACTGTGACTAATCAAATAAATATTATTTCCCATAATTTTGATTGCTTGCATTCCGGAATTAATGCATCGTGTAATTGTGAAAAAATTGAATTAGTTAATGAATACATATATCTTGGTATTACCATAGATACATTTTTCAAATGGGATATTCAGGTAAATAAGGTATGTAAGAGGTTGAGAACTGTATTGGGATGTATGCACAAGATTAAATACTATGTTCCGATACAGAATATGAAAACTATATATCAATCTTTAGCGGAATCGGTAATAAGGTATGGAATAACTAGCTGGGGTCTAACTTGCAAAACTAATATTAGAAAAATTCAAAATATTCAAATTCGGCTATAAAATTAATAAATAAAGAAAGTGCTACTAAAGATATACAGGAACTCTTCAAGAAACAAGGCTCTATGCCAATTAATGCTATCTTGTGGTACAAACTAATTACACGATATCATGAAGATGGGACATATAAGCATAGATTGATTCATAAACATAGTACCAGATTTACGGTTAAAGAAGGACTACGAATACCGAAGGTCATAAATAAATATGTACAAAGAACATTAAAATATGTCATACCAAAAATATTAAATAAAATCCCACGTCGTGTCAAAATGGATATTAATAAAAAAGGGCAAAATACAGAATTAATGAATATGTTATTAAATAAAAGAGACTTATTTTGATTTTGGTAATATTTGTATTTTTTCTTGTATTGTTGTATAGTATTGTTGATTTGTATTTGAGTTTATAAGATCTATTGTAATTAATTAATATGAATGTATTTCTGGTAAATACAATTTATTTATATATATGTATTGATGCACCTACAGACAAATATCAATGTGATGTTTTGTGGGTCTGAGATGTAAAAAAAAAAATTAATAAATAAATAAAAATAAAAATAAAAAAATGATTATGGTGATGGAAATATTTGTAAGGATACGATATAAGATCCCAGTATCAATCTAACTTATATTTGCCAATTAATGACTCGTTAAAACTCATAATTTTATTAAAATACAAAATGTGTTGCATTTTTATAGGTATTTGTTCCAATATTTTCCAATCACAAACAATTTTTTCATCAACTCCATACTGGCTCATCGAATTCATATGCATAATTTGCAGTTACCTTAATATTACGTTTTATTGAAACATTGAAACGTTTTATCGAAACCTTAATACCTATTACGTTTTATTGAAACGTATTTCAAAAAGTCAAGACACTCAAAAATAGTTATCAAGAAACATTTTATTGTTTCCTCGGCTTGAAAACAAATCAATTCTATTGTCAAATAAACATGGAATTAACAAATTTCTCATATTGCGACTGATTCTGGGTAAAAATACAAAATATTCCATTTTTAATATTATACATTTCCGTAGTTGACACTGGAACGCCAAAAATATTGCGGGAATGTAAAAAATATACACAGTTTGATGTCTATGGTTGAAATGTTGTGATCTTTCTATAGTCTATGAAGTCACTTATGTCACTTGATGACTTGATGTCTACTAGTGCCAGTACTGAATGATAACGTTATCGAAAATGTCCTCGTAATACTTTAATACAGTTCGCTTCTGTTTTCGGCGGGCAAAACTGTGGTTGTGATAAAAAAATAGTGCCAATGCTTTTATATGACCTTATAGGTGTTTTAACGAGAATTGTATTCATGTTGGAATCGAAGGACTCCGACAGAAGTTCCTTTATTTTGATTGTCGAATGATGCAGAAATGAGTTGGTTGCGGAACAGCCCTTTGAGGGCTAGTTTTTCGAGACAGCCATCAAGACCTCTCGATGCTGCGGCCAAATGTGATCCAGGAGCTTGTTATGAATCGTTTTGTAAACATTGGCAACAAGCAGAAGAAATAATTCTTAGAAGCCAGGTACTTATATGTATATAAATATTATATTTATAGCCTAATATTACTTCTTCTTCTTCAATGTCTTACTCTCCTCTCCTATGGAGGTTGAAAATCATCTTTCCTATTTGAATAATAGGGACAGCTGCTCTGGACAATGACTGTGAGCCACAATGGAATCAATCATAGAAGTCCTTCGTTTTATTTCTGTACCATATTTCCTTTAAATCTTATTCTGTAATACAACTAAACTTACTATACATACCTTTATGTGAAACAATATGTATTTTAGAAAGCTCTCCATTTATGGGCCATATTTTATGAGAAATTCTAAAAGTCTGTTGAATTAAATTTGCAACAAAAAATAAAATATTGTTTTACATCGAAGTAGCAATTTTCTATAAATTCTAATTACACGGACGTATTTTGTAAAGTTTAATTCTATTGTCAGAATTGCGAGAATGTTACTATGAAGACAGTAATATTTCTGTTGCAAATATTAGGTAGTAACAGATTTTATCATTCTTTCTAGATTTTAAATCTTCATATCAATTGCATCCATCTATAATGATGGATATGCCAGCTAGTAAGAAAATATAACAATTATGAGTTGTTGAGTATCAAAATATACCCCACCACCATTTTTTTTAGATTTTAATGTCAATATATTCCCTAAGCTTATTCCTACATTTTAAATATTATTTAATTATTGTATCATGTGTCAGGGCCGGTTGTTTCAAGTTGGATTAAAGTAAGCGTTCTTTTAAAGCATAGATTTTTACGTTCTCCACCAATCAGACGATCCGTTTTCGTAAAAATCTATGCTTTAATCGTTCGCTTACTTTGATCAAACTTGAAACAACCAGGCCTCAGTCTGAAGTTATTTTTATTAAAAATCAACTTATTTAAGTTATTATAAAGGCGATGTGATACTGTTTTCTTTGATTTACCAAAAAACTAGGGAATAATTGTAGATGGTGGTCAGTGTAGCAGATCTTTTCGAGAATAATTATCCTTGATATAGTTGTGTGTCCTAATTTCAAAATAAAATTAAATTGATTCTCAAGAAAATATTAAACAAGATATTACACTTGAGTCGTATATTTCCAGACACTGCTAACTCCAAACCAAAGCAATTTACAGCAGGTTAAGTAATTTATACCTTATTGTGTGAGATGTTATTACCTACACTGTTAGTTTTTCTAGAAAGTTTGTTATAAATGTAAAAAAACTTTCTAGAAAAACTACCAGTGTAGATAATAACATCTCACACAATAAGGTATAAATTAATTGACCTGCTGTAAATTGTTTTGGTAAGGAGTTAGCGGTGTCTGGAAATATTACGACTCACTTAAAAGTTTCGAAAATTTCACCTTACATTTTGACATTTGAGTCACGTTATATTGTGCAATAATAATTTTGTTTTATTCACGGGAGTTTCTACGTTCAGCATTTATTATGTTTTTATTGTCCATGATTTGTGTCAACATTCTGTAAATAATTGTCTATAAATAAAATTCTCGTCAACTAAATCACGACTATGATTTACACTTTATCCTCATATAAAAAGCCTTTCAAGTGTCACAATATATGACAAAATTTATTTACGAAAACTTTAAAGGGTAATAATAAGTTCTTAAACCTTTGGGTACTGGAAGATCGAAAATAGGATCGGGGGCCGGTGTGGGGTGCAGACGGGACCCCAGTCAAAATTGCATTATAATAAAGTATAATGGTTTGAAAATGTTCTATAATAAACATTTCTTACACAATGCGAACAAGATTCTACTAAATTTGTCATCATTTTATAAGAAATTATAGTATTTTAACATCTCATGACTCACAAGCGTCAGACTGACGGAAGCTATGCAAGTAGAATGAAGTATGCTTATCATATAGAATATTGCCGATTGTCTATAGAAAAACATCAATTTTTCTACTTTTGACTTTCTTACTACATATTTTCATTTTACTTTCTTTGTGTGTTGTATTCTTTAGGATATTTCTGAGCATTACAAAGAATACCAGCTCAATATCACTAATATTTTTAAATAGTGTTAACAATAAGATTTTTCGGTTGTGCCCCGTTCCAAAACGGGAGGGTTATTAGTTACTTGAGAATCAATTTTCTTTTTATTTATTTTTTTTATTTCACATAAAATTTTACAATAGTTAGATTTTTTAATATCGGCCTCACTGGGAAAAGCCCGTGCAGTGGAAAATATTTAACATTTTTTTTATTTAACATGTTTTTTTTTTAATTTTCAGTTTTATTTTAAAATCAGGACATTCAACTATATCGAGGGTAATTATTCTCAAAAAGGTCTGTTATACCGACCACCATCTACAATTTAGCCCTAAAATAGGTCACGGAGTTAGGTAGCATGTCCCTCCCCCCCCCCCCCCTTTCCATCCAGTAGTGTCCAAAATTGGATTCATAATATTATGGAATATGACCTGTATTACATATATCTCGCCTATGCCCAAAGCCCAATATACATGCCCAAAGTAGTATCCGTACATGCCCAAAGTAGTATACATACATGCTCGAAGTATTCATATTTTCTCTTCTAGGTAAGTCATCGCTTCTTTACCCTGTTTCATAAAATATATTCATATTGTCTTCATTACACAGTTTTTCTGCTCAGTAGATTTTCAGTAGCGCCACATTTCTAAAGCCTCAGTTTTTGCGGTGGCTTGGGTTACTGAGAAAATAAAACATTGTAAAATGAACATTCTTAGTTCCAAATAAATTTGATTACAGCGTGGCTCTCGCATTTTGAGAGACAATCCTTTACCCATCTATTCTGACTTTGTGCTTTACACCTCAGTACATTAGACAATTTTGTGTATGAACTTTTACCTGGTCATTGACATTCTCTATTTCTGGAACCACCCACGCCTGTGCCATATTTCTCTTACTCTTCTCTTCTCATTCATTTGTTTTACATGAACATTCTCTTAGTCTTCTCTTCTCATTCATTTGTTTTACATGAACAAACCAACCAACCAAAATGTTTTACATGATAAAAATGGGTAAAGAAAACCAAACAGCAAGATTACCATGATGAATAGGAATGAGCTAGGCTGCTTTTAGCAAACTAAAACATATTTTCGAAAACAAAGAGATCCCAATTAGCTTAAAAAGAAAGGCATTTGAATCTTGCATGCTGCCAGTGATGACATGTGGTGTGGAGACAATGACCTTTACAAAGAAATATGTGAGAAAATGGTAGAAAAGCTCAAATGCACGCAACGATGCATAGAAGGATCCATGCTTGGTATAAGCCTAAGAGGTAGGATAACAAATGATGAAATTAGGTCCAGCATTAAATAGTAGGTATCGTGGATTGTATAGCGAAGCTAAACTAGCAATGGGCAGGGCATGTTGCAAGGCAGGATGCCACAAGATGGACTCCCTAGAGTTCTGAAATGGAGACCTTGGGAGAATAAAAGAGGCGTTGGAACTCCTCAAAAGACATGGGCCGACGATATAGCTTCTGTAGGGGGAAGAAATGGCTATAAGAAACAAACAAGGAAGAATGAAAAGGTATGGAAGAGGCCTGTATCCAGCAGTGGAGAGATGAAGGCTAAAGAAGAAAAAGACATGACCAAACCCCCTACTATTTAATACTCTTCTCTGTGCTAGATCAACATAACGTTCTCTCATAATTTTGTTGCAAAGAATTGTTCATCTTTTATTCTACCTTACTCTACATATGTAGATGGATTTGCCACATATACTCCCAAGTGTTCTCGTTTCCATTGCATCAGAACATCAACGTTTCAAATTTATTTTCAAAATTTTCAATTTTAGCCGATTTCAAGTTACACAATCGACTTCATGCACCAACACTAATATATCTTGGTACTGTGTTGGTGATTAGGGTCCACTGTGTACCTGTCTTGCCTGGCTGACAAGCTTCTATTAGAAATAATTGCATTCAAAGAACTGTCATTATCTTTATTCGTTCCTTTGTTTAAACTAGCTGAATATACTTCATCTAATATTATGTGTGGGTTAGCTTTATGGTCTTATGTGCAAAAATCTTCTAAACTTCTTTTAAACTCTTCAAAGGAAACAATTGGTTTCTATTAGCATATAAAATATGTTTGGGATATGTTTTCAAATTAAAAAATTTACATTAGTATAGTAATATAACATGCCGAGTAAATCCCGCACTAAATGGGGAATATTTCTAACCTTTACATGCACAGTGATCTCCGTTGTCGGTCATCGTTGAGTACAGCATATTTTGAGATCAAATTACACTGATTTACATATGATAATGCAATATAAAATATAGATATCAAACTTCATGCATAACGATTTGAACTTAACAATCATAACAATTCTTATTGGCTATCATATTTAATTTGTCAATAAGGTTAATGAGCTACGTATCAGGTCCTTTCCGCCACTTTGTATAGAAAATTTTAAAAAAAATTATGAAAATTATTTTTTAAATTAATTGAAGTATTGGCCATTACTGTCAATGTACTTTTGGCATTTTAATAGAAGTTCATTCATGCCTTTGCTGTAGAAATCTTGTGGACGGGAATCGATGAATTCTTTAAGTTTTTTTCACCGCCTCATCATAGTTGAAATTTTTCCCTTGTAAAACGTTATCTGAATTCCGAAAAAATTGGAAATTGGTAGATGCAAGGTCTGGCAAGTCAGGTAGGTGACGGAGAGTTTCAAATCAAAACTCCTGTGATTTTAAGATGGGCTGTTATGAACTGTATGTATGGGCGTTATTGTGGAGAAGTAGTGGAGTAGAGCAATTGACAAATCTCAGTTGTTTGATGGCGAGCTTGTCCATCATCGTTTTCAACTTTTCGCACCATACAGTCACAGACAGTTTCTTTTAACTCAATTTACATTTGGGACGTTGTTTGGCTGCCTCTTGCTGCCTGGGTCCTGGGTCCAACCATTGTGACAAACGACAAAAGACAATTATCATACAGGACCCACTTTTCATCACATGTAAGAATCTCATTCAGAATTTCCTCATTTATGTGCCGACTCAATAAATTAAAGAGAGCCTTGGTGCGAGTCGCTGTTTTCTCCACAAAATTCATTCTGTACCCACTTTGTGAGCTTCTTCATTTTCCCAATTTGACGAAAATGAATCATTACATAGTTTTGTCTCTGACATTGAAGTTAATTCTGACATGGTTTGAGATGAACCCGCTTCCACTATAGCTTTCAATTCATCAGTATCAACTGTAGTCTCCGGTCATCCATTTGGCTTGTTGTTGAGGTCAAAATCTCCAGAACGGAAGCGATCAAACCAAAAACTCACAGTGCGTTCATTTGAAATACCTGGTCCATACACATTGTTGACATTGCGTGCCGTGTATGCAGCATTAGTACCATGACGGAACTCATATAAGGAAAAAATGTGAATTTTCATTTTTCCATTACTGCAAAAAGCAATATCAAGGAAAAAACAAATGAATAAATAATTTCAAAAAAGGAATGCCATAGCTTTAATACAACCTTCATTTGAATTTGGAATTCCAAGTCTAATTTGAATGCAAAATATCGAACTTCAAACTAGCCGGTATTAGAAAACGCAATTTCATAACTAAGCATCTAATTATGTGTGTGTTTCAAGACTATTTGCTCCCCTACTTGCATTCATACACAGGCGTTTATAAAATATTGTTTTATTTCATGTTTCTTGTCAGACATAAAAATGTAAAAATGAGATAATTTTCTCAACACATATTCGTCAATTGTTTTGTTTAAGACTGGCCAGTCCTATAAAGCAGCGAGGGTGCATTTTGTCATGGAGAGCGGGCGAACAAAGATTTTTTTCCTAAATGAACTAGTATTGTATGTAAAAATCAATTTTCTGGAAGACTTTTATTCTACATTACAAAAATATTTTGAAGATATAAGGAGGAAGTTTGGACATTTCTCTTTTTCATTTTTGAATATTTCTCAGCAGCAGCCACACGTAATTTCGAAGACTAGCTTTGGTCGAAATGCTATTTAGTGCACTAATAAGAACATCATGGATTATATTTTAAATCAACAATCAAAACAGAAGTTTTTCTGCCGTCAGAATCTTATGGGATAGTTGTAGATGTCGCCCCGAACGCGTGTTGCGCAATCGAAATTCAAATATTCCATCATTCAAGGTCACGCACAATGTGCGCGGGAAATACGATTTATTTTATTCGATTTTCGAATTATTTGTACACGTATACACAAATATATACAATATGTTTTGTGATATTTGTCAATTTTTATTGGTTTATGATTCAATTGAATACTAACAGGTATTTATTAACAAAAATACACGCAATTATGTTGCGTTTATTTGAAATATGTGGGTGTGTGAAAGTGTATCATATTTATATGTTATGAGTGCGATGTTCCGTTGTGTGCCGTGCCGTGCAACAAAATATACCACACAGAAGAAGATTATTAGGTAGGCATCAAATAAAAATAGTAGTGTTGTCTCTAATAAACAAATAAAAATAAATTATTATTTTTCGTATAATGTTGCGCTGGCAACATTATCGGAAATGAAAAAAAAAATTTTTTTTTTACTTAAACGATAAAAAAATAATTTCATTACGACAATTACGATAAAATAATATGAATGTGTGTATTTTTTTTAATATACGCATGTTTTCATGGTTTTTTCGTAAAAAGAAAAATCACAAAAAATTCAGAAAATCTTTGGCCTTGGTGATTTACTTTTATCTATGTTTTTTTGGCCCTCAACAAGTTAATTATAAACCATACTAAAAGGAAACCGCACTAATCGAATCACAATATAATTGCAGTAATATTTTGCAAAACAATTATTTTTATTTTGTTTATTTATTTTATTGTTTATTTACATTTGTTAATACAAGTTACTAATAATTGCCAAACTAGGTAAAAACCTGTTCTGTGACAGTTATTCTCATATGATATTTATGTAATATTAACAAATGACAATTAAAGAAAGTGTAAACGTAAGAATGAAAATAGATCAATAATAATAAAGTAAATCATAGAAATACCTAAATCTAAAAGAAAAGAAAAAGAAAAGAAAATATACATACAAAATTAAGATAAGAATTTAAGTAGTTACAAAAATAAATATTATATTATGGTATACTTTAAATTATATAAATCAGTTTTTTGCCAATTCAGAGGTCAAGGGCGGATCACTTCTTCAGCATACCTTATACCTGATATTTTTATAAACTTTGTGATACTCTGTTTAAAAGGTTTGTGTAGAGTTATTTCTTTAGTTTCATTAGATAACTTGTTAAGAAGAAGTGGAGCAGTGAAATTAAATTGTCTTTGCCTTATACATATTATTATTAGACATTCAAATTCTTCCCATCACTTATTCATAATTTTTGATTTTGGCTTTTATTTGTCCTGAAAGTGTCAAACGACTTTAATGTTGTTTTTTTGGGCAGGCAAATAATTAACTGTAATTATTTTAATGCACTTTGAAATCATAAAAAATGTTTCATGGCATTTTAATTCGCTTTGCGCATTTCATCACATGTTGCTTTTCTAGGAATCGTCTGTGCCGTCACACGATGATGTTCTGGGTGTTGTCAGCCATCTGGAGCATCTGGTGACCCTTCTTCTGCTGGAGATCCGCCACAATACTACCGGGGAGGGGCGGAGAGCCGGCAGCAGTGACCTGGGGCGGGGCGGAATATGCCTCGAGCACCTGCTGAGTGAAAACCTCTTGGAAAAACTGTACGAATGGGGAAATCGAACCGGAAGGTACCTGTTGAATTTACAATCATTTGTACATACAAAATCTTGTTTTTGTTGGGTTCCCACCCAGTAGGGTTTCCGTGGAAAATATTCATCTTAAAGAATATATAAAACTCGCAGTCAGTCAGTTGTTGGCACTTGAGATCTTAATATAATCCAGTTTTATTAAAGCAAGATTTTAAAAATCTAAAAGAAAATTGCCATTTTTATACGATAACTATTATTATTATTGACCGTGTTAACGGAATAAGACATGACAAGATATATCTCATTGATTTAATTGAGATGAATCAGAATATATTATAAACATGTTTGATCTCAATATTGGCTTGAAATTAGTAAAAAGAGACCAAAACTCGCACTCCTACATGATATTTATGTGTTAAATAAAACGGATATTTTATACGAGCCGTATATTTTACTGTGAAGCAAATCTCGGCGTTTCGCGGAATAAAACTTCAGCGAAACATATTTGATTTATTACAAATGGACACTGTTTCGTCACATATTTTTCTGAAATTAATTCAATGTGATAAATTTAGAAAGAGACTCTAGAGCTAAGATCAAAAATAAATAAAAAATGAAAGCATTAAAAACAAGTCGTGTGCCAGAGCACAGTTCTGCGCTCCCTAGACATGTATGCGAATTCGACCTGTTTTACCTGCGTTTATGGGTTTTTAAAGCTTATCATTCGTTGTATCTCACGTTTTTGAATGAATTAACAAGTTCTATTTGTCAAGTAACCTCATTTGCCGCTCAAACCGGACAAAAAATCATTCCAAATATCGTCATCGAACCGCGCATTAATTGTGTTATTTATCCGTTATAAAAAGTGTTTTTTTTTAAATAAAAAGTATTTTTATATTCTTTGATGTATTTAGAACGAAAATATTGAAATACAATATCTTTAGTGTTATTGCTTCCATGGTTTTATTCGATAAAGATGTGCGTACATTTCTGACAGTAAATTTCGTTAATTATTTTCATAATTAATGAATAAGTATTTATTGATATTTGTATATTGAGAAACCAGAAACTGCAACCCTTTTGTGATTATTATTGATTTTTACATGAATATAACCATCACAAAAAAGAGTCTAAAAAAACAGCAATTGTGCACGAAATTGCGCGGCAGACAGGGTACATTCCGCGTTACGTAGGCCGGCACACGACCGATTAATGCGACCACGACCCTGGATAATTTAATTCTACTCGTCATTATTTTCCTTCATAACGCAATGACGCAATTTGCGTCTTTAAAAACCTGCTTAGTTTTGCTTGTTTAGTATCGCAATTCAACTTCTGAAGTAAATAACAAAATGTGTTGAATCACTATCAAACAGGTTGGTGTGTCAAATGGTAATTTTCTCAGCTTATCAGCTAGCTGTTGGTTTAGTTATTTTTATCGATTGTTAATTACGGCCCATATGCATTTGTGATATTTAAGCTGCTTTTGTAAATTTTATCGCTGAGGAAGTCTTACTTCATATTTACATTCAGAGAATTTTCATTCGGAAGAAAATGTTTTTTGCTCATTTTCATTTTGTGAATGCTTTATTTATAAAACCTTATATGTATCTCTGTATTGTATTGTGTGCTATAATATGCTATCTCTATTATTGACAAATGATAAGTTCATTAATATCCCTGCTTAGATAAAAACTTATTAATTATAAATGCCATATTGATGACTTTTTATCTACTCTTTACTTAGATATTTAATATGAGTACTATTTATTAAATATTTTTCCAATAATTTTATTGGGTTGTTGTAAATGTGATGAAATTAGGGAAAAAACAAAATCAGGGCTTTCCGGGAAAACCTGCTCTCTGAATATTATTTAGATATTAAGTATTGTTTATTAAATATTTCTCCAATAATTTTATTGGGTTGTTGTAAATGTGGTGAAATTAGGGAAAAACAAAATCAGGGCTTTCCGGGAATACCTACTCTCTGAGTATTTAGCTATTTCAGAAGCTGCAGAAAGCATGTACTAATAGTGCCCCTTATTTTGCTATGAAATTGATTATTCAAATTTTTATTATGTCGAGGGTAGAAAGCCAAAAGGATATTAGTGATTATTTCAAACATTACAGGAGAACAAAATAAATTTTTGGCAATCTGATTTCCTCAATGTTTGTTTTATTATTTAACGATTTCCATGTTTGTTAATCCAAAACACATATGGAAATCGTAATAAAATAAATATTGACAAAACCAGATTGGTAAAACATTATTTTGCCCTCCTGTAAAGTTCGAAATAATCACTAACTCCCTTTTGGCTTTCTACCCCCATTATATATTACACCAGGTCCCAATTACACTGCATAATCAAGAATTTTATTAGTTAGTTTAACTGATAGGATACAGAGACTTATAATTTATAAGAATGTACTTTGTTTTCACCACTTATTTAATTATTTATTAATTACTTTTTGTAGATACCTGAATGCAGTACGTTTGGAACAAATGAAGCTTTACTCTCTCCTCGTCAGTCACGCTGGACAACAGTTGCTGTGCGCTGAACCATTTCTTCGTCCGCTGCTGAAACTTCTGTGTAGTTTTCGATCAGAATTACCAACGGGAGACGTAGAAGGTATAATAATTTGATTTACCAATAATTTTATAGCAGCTCAAATAAAATTCAATATGTGTAAATTTTCATGTTGAGTGTATATGTTTCGTCACCAAAATATACATTTAACAATTTGGCAGTGTTTTATATAAAAAAAAATGTCTTATAAATTTGAATTGATTTTATATGAATATTTGTTTGAATTAATAAAGAATGTGTTTTATTTATTGTTAACGAGCAAGTACTCGATATATTATTATCAAGAAAATTTGAAACCAGAACGTGAAAAAAAAATGTAACTAGGGAGTTCTGATGTTTGTTTGAAAATAAATAAAGTGACAGGTATAAAAGGAAAATTATCGATGATTTGGGCTCTCTTCTCTTTTAACGCTATACTTCGTCGTGGCCATGTCTTTGATACTCGTGTATTCTTTGATAAAGCCACTTTTCGCGTAATTCTTCTTTTTTATACCTGATCTGTATTATAAAATTGTTTTAATTCACTCGCGCGAATTTTAGAATCGGTAAATTTAGTAATTTGCAAAGCCGATCTCGGGAAGAGAAATGTTAGTCTGAGGATTGAACATATTTCGTCTGGCCCGGGTTTGGTAGAAACATTTTGGTCCTCGAGCCGGACAGGTTGAGCCGGACATTGAGGTCAAACATTTGGTCCTTCGAGCCGGATAGGTTGAGCCGGACATTGAGGTCAAACATTTTGGTCCTTCGAGCCGGATCTTGTCGAGATGGAGGTAAATTCAATTTTGTCGGGGAAAAGCTTATCGGTAAGCTCGTCAAGACGGGAGGCTTCATTGAGGCTAACCAGACAAAGAGCGAGAATAGCAAGAGAGCAGGCGATATTACAAGAAGCAGAGGAAAATGCGAGAATAGCAAGAGAGCAGGCGATATTACAAGAAGCAGAGAAAAATGCGAGAATAGCAAGAGAGCAGGCGATATTACAAGAAGCAGAGGAAAATGCGAAGATAGCTAGAGAAAGAGCAATATTAGCGGCAGATGTTTTGGAAATAGAAGCAGAAGAAGATTTATTAGAGCAGAATTCTAGAGTCACAGAAAAGTCAATAATTAACAGTGTAAATGGGTGGTTAGACAGTCAGAATATTGAAAAAAACCAGTGCGAGGTTCCAGAGGGTATCAACACGAATCCAATATACAACCAAGGAAACCAGGAACCAGATCTACGCAGGTATGGTTCTGAGAATAGCCAGCAGCGAGTTATCCAGGAATTAGACCCAGCTAGGTCTAATTCTGAGAATCGTCGCATGGGCACAGAAAGAAGATACCAGAAATCAGGCCCATCAAGGTCTGATTTCGAGAATCGTCGGATGGCAGAGCTTCGCGAGGGTGCAGAGACTGAAAATCATCGTATAAAAAGAATGGGTAAGGCATTTTCTTATTATAATGCATTGCCAAATTCTATAGATTTACCATATTTTTCTGGTAATCCAATTGAATGGTTAAGCTTTAAATGCATCTTTGAAGAGTCGTCAAAGCATTTTAAAATATCCAACGCAAATAATTTATATAGATTGCATAGAGCATTGAGAGGTGAAGCGAGAGAGGCAGTTTCCATTTTATTATTATCTCCAGATAACATAGGTGATATTATGAATTGTTTAGAAAGCTTGTTTGGAGATACCAACCAAATCATAGAAAAAACTAATTATGATATAAAATGCTTTCCAAAATTAGGAGAAAAATTCAATTTAGATGAAATTGTTAGATTTTCATGTAAAATAAAAAATCTAGTCGCGTTATTGAGAACATTAAAAGTAACGGGACATTTATATAATCCGGATTTATTACGAAATGTGGTGAACAAATTAACTTTGAATCTCCAGAATATTTGGGCGACCGATAAAATTCGACGTTTTAGTGACAAACCAGGCATATGTTATTTCTCTAGTTGGCTAGAAGAAATAGTAATAAATGCTAGAAATTCAGGTCTAAATAATAATTATACTATTGAGGAATATAAAAATAATAAAGAAATCTGGAAACGTAATTCAAATGGAAAAAATATGAGATTCCATGAAAAACAAAAATGGGTAAACAATCTCGTAACTAGGGAAGAAAAAAGATGTTTTATGTGCAACAAAGCTCACGATATATGGAAATGCGACATATTTAAAAGTCTTTCGGTGAAAAAACGATGGGAAATAGTAAAAAAAGAAAAACTATGTTTTAAATGTCTAGATAGAAAACACGTTTCATCACAGTGTGAGTTGAATAAAAGATATCCAGAATATAAATTTAACAAATTATTGTGTGAAAACGAATCGGAGAATTCATTTCATGAAACAATAACAAATATATGGGAAGGAAATCTGATTTGTTCAGAGAAAGGATCGCAAGCGAGTCTTGTGAAAAAGGAAAATGTAATTAATTTCGATATTACGCAATATGCAGACGTTGCTATTGCAATACCTAATAAACAAAAGAACGCGTTGAAAACATATGAACCGGATATCAATAATTTTTCAGAGGATAAAATATTGGAAACTTCTGAACGAGAAGTAGAAATTGCTAAGATTTTTCCGAATGTCTCTTTTGAAAAAGACATTAATTGTGAACTTGTAAATAATGTGAATGAGTTGTCGCAAAAGGGTTTAAGTTACAAACCTGTTCAGCCAACGCCGACGTTAATATCAAATGAGTTAAATAAAAATAATTACGAATTCTTGAATGATATTGATATTTCCCAAAATGTAATTGAACAAACGAAAGGGATTTCTGCAGTTAAAAATACTATAAATAGTCTTTTTGAAAGATCTGATAATTTTAACAATTCTTTGTCAGTTAGTGAAAATGAAAAAAATGATTCCCACAGTCTCTACAAAGTCATTGATATACCGCAGTTAGAGGATATTTCTGTTATAAAAAACGAATCTTTTTGTCAGTCTGATTTAGATAAAGAAAGTGATAGTTTAACCACATTAAATCAGTGCATCGACAAAATAATTGAAGAATCTCAGTCTAGAGAAAACGGTGATACAATTGTAAGATCAAAGAATCAGAATTTTGGATCTGTTGAAAGATTCTGTAATAATCACGGGGAATTTATGATTGATTTACAGATTAATAATGAAGCAGAAAATAAATCTTGTGTCAATTTAATTGAATTAGTGGAAATCAATAATAGCAAAAATATTACAATGCACAAATTAAAAGAGAAATCTGTAGAATTGTGTAACACAATTAATAAATCGAGCGAAGAAATCGAAGAACGAGAAATTATTATAGCAATACATGAAAAAGAAATCCAGTCTTCGCAAGATAAATTTTGTAATACTGAAAAAGGGCTAGTTTTACAACGCGAATTATTTAATATATCGGAAAAGGAAGTAATGAATCGTCAATATTACTACAATTTGATGAATTTAGAATTACAAAATTACAATACAAAAAAGTTAGGAAAAACACGTTTAGTTTTTGATGGAGATCCAGACGGACAGCCTTTTGCATTTGAATTTATATACTATGTTTTTTTAATTTATTTTACAAATTAAAAAACGAATCATTATGTGCTGAATTATTGAGATTATATTATAGGAATATAGGAGATCGGTCAGTAAAATAACAATTTTGGATTTTGAAAATGATAAATAGAAATAAATTCGATCTCGTTTTATAATTTGTATAGATAAATAATGTTAATAAAGTTTCAAATTTATTTCTTTTACGATTCTTTGAAGATGTGAATTTCGATTTTTTTAAAAATAGAAGTTAAAATGTTAATTAATTTAATTACGTACGATAAAAGTTCGAATAAAGTTTCGAAAAACTTTTATTTTTGAAAAGTCAAATCACCGGTTAATAGAGATAATTATATATTTTGGAGTAATTTTTTAGTGTATACTTTATACACTAGGGTGGAGTGTTTCGTCACCAAAATATACATTTAACAATTTGGCAGTGTTTTATATAAAAAAAAATGTCTTATAAATTTGAATTGATTTTATATGAATATTTGTTTGAATTAATAAAGAATGTGTTTTATTTATTGTTAACGAGCAAGTACTCGATATATTATTATCAAGAAAATTTGAAACCAGAACGTGAAAAAAAAATGTAACTAGGGAGTTCTGATGTTTGTTTGAAAATAAATAAAGTGACAGGTATAAAAGGAAAATTATCGATGATTTGGGCTCTCTTCTCTTTCAACGCTATACTTCGTCGTGGCCATGTCTTTGATACTCGTGTATTCTTTGATAAAGCCACTTTTCGCGTAATTCTTCTTTTTTATACCTGATATGTATTATAAAATTGTTTTAATTCACTCGCGCGAATTTTAGAATCGGTGAATTTAGTAATTTTCAATGCCGATCTCGGAAAGAGAAATGTTAGTCTGAGGATTGAACATATTTCGTCTGGCCCGGGTTTGGTAGAAACATTTTGGTCCTCGAGCCGGACAGGTTGAGCCGGACATTGAGGTCAAACAGTATATGTTATCATTACTCTAAATACTGTAACAATTGGTAATCTTAAGTGGCAGTACCCTGATATTAAGATATTTATGTATATTGATTTTTTTCATATTATTACATTTACGACTGGTTTTATTTATTTGTTTATAAATAAGTAGATACAGAAATCAGTCCGGTGTGGACTTGTTGAAGTGATTTATTTAATAAATAAATTTCTACAGTGTATCCTTCCCAACCACAGTCTGATCGAGATCCATGTCGAATTGGTCAGTGTTCTTGTGTATGCGTAGTAATCTAAAAGCGTAGTGACCCTGAAAGTTCTTAGTTAAAATCATTTTTTCTTATTTTAGGTCGGTTGGTATGCTTGCTGGAACAACTCTGTGTTGTTCTTATGCAGAACTCGAAGTTCGTTGATCTCTTCTTCTATCCCACGGTATACAGTCAAGATAAACAAAATTCAAGGTACGTTGTGCTATGTCTATGCATTCATGTTTTATTTTTTATACAGAAATATCCCGGTTATTGAAATTCCAATTATTACCGTTCTTAATTTATTGTGGTCTACACATCGATATCTAAATTTGAACTTTTCAGTAAGTTAACATGTATTGCACCACCCAAAACTAAAGAAAATATTGCTCTTCATTATGCAAATGATTTACAAGAATGAGCTTGAAGTGAACGATACCGTAGAGGAAATCTCCGGCAACTTGGATTACATCTCAAATAGATAATGGTGTGTGAATTACTTCAATCTCATGATAATATTCTCACTAATGAAGACTCACTTTACATAAATTAATAAATCACAATCTGTATGGTGATGAAGATGAAATTGATACAGTACTGATAAATTCACATTAAAATATTGGTAATTATGAAGCTTAGAAACAAAAAGTAATGGATGCAGATCCATCTCTTGTTAAATGTGCAATAAAAGCGTAGAGAGAAATAGCAGTTCTCTGCTATTCAGTGATGTACCGAGAGAAGATGAAGAAAAGTGTGAAGCAAACAAGTCTATTTATATATTTTATTATTATACACGCCGGCGCAATTAAATATTTTAAAACATGTGTGTATGTAAATGATAATTAAATTATTAAATGTAATTAATTTAATAATTTAATTAATTAATTAATTAAATCTAATTAATTAAATAATTAATTTAATTAATTAATTAATATTTAAAGAAAATGTCTTGGCAACTATTGCAAATTTTCCATGCATTTAGGTTCCTGATTTATGTATTCTTGTATTATAAGATGTAAGATTCTATGAGAAAATTGATTTAGTATTCACCCCGTTAATGAATAGCTAATTAGTGTTTTAGTTTTGTATTTTTATATGTATTCAACATGTTGAAACATGAATTCTGAAAAGGAAAGAAAGAAGTATGCTTAACTCCTTTGAGATATGTTGGGTTATATGCTACGTGCGCCAGGGTCTGTGAGACAGGTTAATGTTGTTATCCTTCAGGAACTTTACTTAAAAAAGGCTCTCCACAATGTGGAAAAAGATGAATCTTGCACAATTTGAACATGTTGCCAGAAGTGATTCTAGAAATGAATGATCACTGGGAATGCATAATACAAGGACAAAGAGAGATGATCTCTAATAAAATATAATAAGTTCGCCAAAGGAATGCGAAATGAAATATACGTCGGCATAAGTGCTTTTCGGTTTAAGTGGTAAAAAAAAAAATATTGACGATCAAATATTGAAAAAATTATAACACTTTGAAGATTCAAACATTTCACCATATATTTTGAGGTTGAGTCAACTACAAAGTATAAAACATAGGCAAGAAAAAATGTTATGCTATAATAATTTCATTTTATCCAGCACGATCCAAAATTCAAACATAGATGAATATAATACTCAAATAAAAAAACTAACATGTAAATGATTAGAAGGTAGAGTAAACGTTTTATAACTTTGCACCCTAGCTCTAGGTTGATCACGATTTAAGTCATGTAAGATCGAAAGTCAGTTGCGTTCTGACCCCCGCCGTCAACCAACAATGACAAATATACAAATAAATTATAAGCAAGTATTTAAAAGTGCAAAGTTATGAAACGCCCACTCTGCTTATGGTTAAATCACAGGTTTATTCAGAAAAGTTACAATTTGATTTGCGATTTGAAACACAACTAGGTTAGACGTAGTATCATGAAGCTAATCGCTCTGCCGCGACTGTGTCTCGACTCGACAAAGCATCGACTGTGACGTCTGGATGCAAGAGTACAGTGACACAGAGCAAGATGAGACTGACCAACCAATTGGCGACGCTAGTATTGAAAGTTACACAGGTTCCCCAAAAATATTGTCCTGTGGCCATCTGACCATGCAAATATTATTGATCAAATATAATTAATCATTGATTTTAGTTTTGTACCTGTGGCCTTGCTCCTATCGTACGTCCATCGCGAAGGCCCCGTGGGTCAGCAGGCGAGAGCGGCTCTGTTACTGTGTGCCGCCATTTCGGCCAACAACCAGGCCGTCGCAGAGTTCATCGCTCATCGATCCAATGTCTGCCCTGTTCTCGCCACAGGTAAAGCATTAATTTGTAATTGTATTAAAAATGATGTTTATGTTGTGTATGCGAAGTAGACTTGATTGTGGCTCAATGATTTAGCGGTCACATGAGCTTTTAGCCACGAGTACTGTTTTATGGTGGAGAAAGTCCAAAAGCCTGAAATATCCCTACCTGTGAAATTATGTGTATTATCCTTAGCCCTGCCTAACAGAGTTTCTCCAGTGTATACTTGGCTACAAAAATTTAGAGACTGGACTAGACTAGTGTTTTCGATTAAGCATTTTGATTGATTGTTGCGTGGTTGATCAATAATCAATAATTAATCCTATGTGATGTTTTAGTACATTCTGAGATAAACGAATGAAACTGTTTTAAAAAATAATTTTACAGACAAGATTTATAAAAAATATTTTAAATAATTACTAGGCAGACTTTCTAGATGAACATGTTTTTTTTAGTATATCTCCATTATCTATATGAAAAATTGACAAATTGATTCGTTCATCCCAGAATGTACTAAACGGAACATTGGCTTTATTATATATACAGCGACGATATTATATATTGAACAAATTGAATTGAATTGAATGTTATTCTAAACATTGCTGTCTCATTGTTCAGTTGTATAATATGGTATCGATTAGGTATTTAATGGTAAATATATGTATTTAAAATAATGTTCAGACAGGTTCACAGCTATTAAATTTTAGTAGCAACCATTTTCAATGAGTGGAATAGTTTGGCATAAAATATGTACAACACATCGGCTCTGCCAAAAACTCAGTTTGAATTTTGGCACTAAAACTACTTTGAATTTCCAAACTAATGTTACCATATGTCACCAATTTTTTTTACACTTATTGTGTAATGATGATATGAATGAGTAAAATCCCTTCCACCACTAGCTGCAAGAATCTGTGCGTGAAAGTGCATTTTTTTATATGTAAAAGATAAAATATTTCTATAGTTATGATTTTTATGTTAAAAAATGTCACCGTTTTGAAACGAAATAGCAGCTCAAGCCATATATAAGTCATAATTTTTTTTTTCTATTATCTAAAACTTAAGGGGTGTCTTCTTCATTCAATTTTGAATATAATATATTCTTTACACTTTGTGGTGAAATGTAAGGAGATAAATTTTTAAATATGTATTTCTGACTTATCTTTTGTAAAATGTTATCTAGACCACATCCTTTATAAATATATCTTGCATATACATGTGCATGTGCATGTGTATACAACACAGATAAGCACATGTTGCATGCGGATACAGACATACGTTTTTGACAAAACTAATTGCTTTTTTTCATGAGTTTTACGATTTTTAGCGAATTTCTCAATCGTATTGTGATTATTTTTGTATTTTGAATTTCGAGTTAATGGGATTCCGCATAATTTGAAATATTTTTTTTTTTGGGTACCTTGAATTTCAAATTAACGAGGTTTTACCGTATTAATATCTCATTAACGTATTTCAGACTAGATGTATTCAATTTTGTTTTATTTTTTTTATTTCTTAGGTCTCAGTGGATTGTACTGCTCCTTACCTAGGTTTATAGATGTCACCCAACCTGACTGGCATCGGCTAACACCCGATGATGTGAACGACATTGACAAGCTAGCGATTTTCATGAACTCGTTAGAATTCTGCAACGCTGTAGCACAAGTAAGCTTTTCTCAAAACTAAATGCATGTTTTGCTTTTTCTATGCATTTTGTAACCTTAACTGATTAATTTTTCAAAGATAAATACGTGCCCAGAAAAATGGAAAAGAATAAACATATGTTTAAGAACTTCATACATACAGATTATTAGTGATGGTCAAACCGTTATTTTAGCCTTGTGGTACTATTATTTGGGATTTGTATCTGATTGTACCAGTGCTGACAATGAGATTTTTGTCTGTTGTCTAGTACCGACGGTTGCTGTCAAATTTCGAAAAATAAATTACCAATCATCGATACAATCTCAATACAATAAATCTCAAATAATGATTATTGTATAACCGGTTAAAATACCATCACCACAGATTAGTTATGTTTTAATGGATCAATTTTCTGTTTAATCTAGGTGGCGCATCCTTTGATACAGCAACAACTGCTAGATTTCCTTTATCAGGGTTTTTTATTGCCGGTAATGGGCCCCGCTCTTTTACAGGTATGAATAATTTGTCCAACAATCTGTTATTTTAACATTTTTTTATAATTTAAATTTTTTTATTAAAATCAAACTTGCCTCGAGTATGTATGTAAATGTGCACAACTTTGAATATAGAAAAAAAATTGTATCTAATATAAAAATTTTGTCAGAAATGCTCTCTTACCGAAATAATAAGAACTAGCCACAAAAACAGATTGAACGAGGATGATCATTTCCATGGCCTCCTCATTCATCTGACTCCATTTAACTTTTATCATTGAAGGCACCTTTAAAGAGCAAAAAGAATTTATAAATACAATTACGAATTAATCTTTTTGAATAAAAACTCTTGGGTAGGAATTTGAATATAGTAGAACCTCGTTAATTCGAAATTCAAGGAAAAAAAATCGCAACGTGATTGCGAAATTCACCAAAATCGTAAAACTCATGAAAAGTGCTGTTAATTTTGTGTAAAACGTGTCTATGTTTTGCATATTTCAAGAAATCATTTCGAAAACGTAGAAAACATGAAAACGGCTGAAAAAAAAAATATTTATCACGCAAAGATTGCGACATTTCTGTTACTAAAGTACCTGATTGACATGTTTGTTGTTCTCACTTGCAAAAACTCGAAATATATTTTTTTTCAATGTTGTCAAATTTCAAAAAAATTACGAATTATGTGAAATAAAATGAATTGATGTATGGCACAAGGGACTAAAATTATTTCGAATTACGAATTACGGGGTTTTCGAATTAACGGGCTTTTACTGTACTACAAAAAATGTGTTGAAAGCAATAGGATATCATTTTGAGCATTTATTTAAGCATGAATATTTTTTCTTATACGGTAATAGAGCATTTTACACTAAATATTTTTCATATATGTGTCACTTAATTAAGTATTTTATGTTGTACCTATATTCAATGTTGTGCATGTTTCGTTTGAAACATTCCATATAAAAAATGTACAATTTTACAAATACTCTTTTGTTTGTTCACAAAATCAATTTTTTAATTACTTATATTTTGTCATACTTTTTGATATTGTGTTCAGTTTTTTGCACATGTTTCATCTAAACTGCACAGTTCAATGTAAAATATCCTCATCTCTGTCCTATTTCTGCTGCCGTTCCTTCCCTCGCTTTTATCCCAACTAATCACGTTATTAGCCGAGTCGGACAGTTAGGTTTGAGATAGAAACTATTTTACAAATCCCTTTATATTAAATACATTTCACTTATACACATTATTTATTTGATAAAATCATTATTCACGTTAGCACTATTATTTTGGATACACATATTATATTAAACATGATTGCAGTATTTCGAAAGTGTAAAAAAAGAAATTTATTTAAATTATATCTGTGTATATTTTTGTAGGTGAGTTGAAAAAATGAGACATAGTTACAATATAGATGATACACTTATGATATAAAATTCAATACATATACATTAGACACAAAAAAGCTGAAGGGATCGGAAGTAGGCGTGAGAATTAGCAATGCAATATTAATAGCCAATAGCGAAGTAGATGTGCAGTGTCTGTTGACTAGGATGTCTTATTTTGCATGGAGAATTAACTTCTGGTGAATGTTAACAGTCAACACAAAGTGTTTGAAAGAGATGAAAGTGTGACCAAGCATGGTGCAATAAAAAGTAATGAATGTTTAGAACTAAATGCGTTTGTGTATTTGGTAAGTATGTTCACTAGATCCAGCAAATTTGAGTGGGATATCGAAAGGCGGTGAATTTAAATAAAGTGAATTGAGCTCTGAACACAGTCAGTTGTTGCCAATAGGAATTAATCATAGGAAGATGGAATATAAAAAATAATATGTATCACCATTTTTGTAAAAATTTTATCTCTTGGGCACATCATGTATAAGTTAAGTATGTATTTAAAATTTAACATTGTAAACTTATGGAAATGATTTTTCAAAACGTGCATTTTGAGTCTTTTCAATAATTTTTCTGATGCACTGTTCCATATTACGCTGTGAAGAAACCGCCCTTGGGCCTGCCGCCGCAAATGCCCGTTCACTAAACATAGTCTTTTGAGATACAGAGGCGCCATATTATGTATCACCTTATAAAATATGCATTAACACAAATGTATGAAAGTAAAGCTCGGAATTAGCAAAAGAAGAACGAAAACAGACTGAATGTGGTGTTCGGTAGAAATCTAAGTATGATGAAATGAAGAATTGATTGCAGCATAGTCGATAGAATTAAAAAAACGCCATTTGGTAAAGAAAATATATGAAGCGAATGCACAAGGCATCGGATACCTGATATCCTAAAAATCTGGTAATATATCTTAAAATCATTTTGGACACTAGCCCTGTTCTTAAAAGCTTCAACAACGAGAAGCGTGAATGAGAAAATGTATGAAAGTGAACAAGGTAAGAGGGTCGTGCCAGGACAGTAGAATGGGGTGTTCTATGCCATCAGACTACTCTTGTGGGGTAAATTAATTACATAGTTAAGATTGGGAGTAGGTGTGTATAAGGTGTCAAAAAATATATTTTTAAACAACAGATTAGGGCATTAATTTGAAAGTTATCCTAATAAAATAAATATTCATTTCGCTTGCTGTTCTAAGACTTAAAAACTAAATCATTTTGTATGTAAGATTTTAATGGCACATTTTAAAAAATATATCATATAGCACTGTTAATTATGGCCTAATAAATAGATGCTATTCCAGAATAGCCTTTCTTTCTAATAATTAAATAGATAAATAATACATATTTACATTACCTACTTATCACTATCCGCATTACCTTTTACGTCTATTATTATTTCTATACAGAAATAATATCAAGTGTTCGAGGAAATAAACACATTTCTCTCAGCTTTTTGAGCTAGTGTTCTCATTTGTCAATTGTGTGGTTTGGTGTGGGTCATTATTTATGTAGCAAATCGTCCACCTAGCACGGTCTACGCGTTTCTGTTTATTTGGTAATGGCGAAATACATGTCCGTTCTTCGGTTCAGTCTGGTGTGACACGTCATTTCTTCGGCTCGGTGTTGGCAATGCTTTGGCTTCTTCATTGGTCTTGGATTCCCGTTAGGCATTAGCCGTCCATACTAACAGTCCACATGTTCCCGACACCGACCAGACCAAACGAGCCATGGCCACTACGAGACCGCAATACTTGCAGAGTGGTGTTGACGAGCAGATCGCCGCCATCGCTTACTTCGAACTGGTTCTGAGGTCAGTTACCGAACCTGGACTTCTCAAGTCTCTAGTACGATTTTTGCTGGACAACAGTTACGACGAAGCCAATATTTTAGACGCTCTCGTTCCTCTTATCGACGGAGAACCAAGGGTGAGTTCAATTATCTTGTAAATACTTAATTATTGTAATTAACATTGGTGTAAGGTAGGTCCGTAAATTAGCCACATCATTTCACCTAGTCTTGAATGTATGTAGATATACCAGTGTTACCAAAATAATTTTATTTTTAAATAATATAAAATATACAGTGGAGATTGTTTGATATGAAATCATGAGATTCAAAGTGTTTTTTCATGTTAAAAGAAATTTAAAAAAAACTCACTAATGTTTGCTTTGGAGCAATAAACGAAATGGTCAAACAAGGAAAGGAGTTAGTATTTTTTTTAGTATATAAAAATTCAATCATAATTTGTTAGGTATGTTATTTATCATTACATCTTTGTAAATATGCTGTATTTATTGACAGAAGCTGGCCTATTCATAAAGTCAAAAACAGAAGATAGTTTATTGACAATGCGGCTGAGGAATAATTTTATTTGTTTAAAACGGAAGAGTAGTACATATATGCAAGCAGCATCTTCATATCTATTGTTTATTAGCAGATGTGTGCTTAGGGCCAGAAGTTAGAGTAAGAGTTAAGCAAAATGCATAGATTTTTACAAAAACGGGTGTTTTGATTGGCGGAGAACTCAAAAATCTATGCTTTTTTCTTAACTTACTCTTACTCCTGATCAAACAACTAGCCCTTAGTCAATGGAAAGTTAGGAGGTAAAAAGACTTTTTTTTTGCTCTTTTGAGATATAAAATTTGGTCATGTTAAAAAATTTCCACTATATATACAAATATAGTTAGTAATTATCAAAACTTATTATCTATTTCATAATTATTGATATTCTGTCTCCATTAGTATTCTTAGATAATGTAAATAATTATAGTTATAATTTGTATTATTCTTTAATCGCATGGAAATATGTCACTTTAGTTTTAGGTGTTCATAATTTTTTATGATTGTACGCAGCTTTCCATAGTTACTATATCCCTCTTCGAGACTTTAGTGGACCTCAACTGTGAAGATCTGATGCTAGAAATGGTGCTGAAGTACCTTATTGGCGGGCATCACCTGATGGTTTCGCACAGGCGGAAATCTCTAGACTGCGATTTGAACTGCAAGGCCACCAATATGTTCTTAAATCTCTCTCCCGAATGCTGCGTCATCAAACCGCTCCCAACTCTGGCGAGTTCCAGGAGGAGTAGCAATACCGGCAGCAGGAAACCTTCCATATCCAGTATGGATCAGAATATGCACAGTTTAAGTTCTATCGGAGAGCAGGGCTCTGCAAATCCTTCTCAAAGGGCTATGAACCAGGCTATGTACGCATACTGGGTAAGAATATGTTAAATTATTTTTAAATTATCACATACAGTCGAACTTGGTTATAACGAGCTCGGATATAAGGAGATCCCGGCTATAATGAGAAAAACTGTGAATTCATTTTGATTTGTACATATTCCCATACAATCGGTCTCGGTTATAAGGAGCGCGATTCCCGGATATACAGAGCAAATTTTAGAAACTCTGCAAACATATTTACTTGGGTTACAGAAAAAAAGACAAATACGTACCTACTCATAACAATAAACTTTTTCACTTTGCTTTTAAAGCGGCTCGCACTTAATTAGGGTTCATTTATGATGTACACAAAGTTGTGTCCGAAAATGCCACGTGCGCAGGCAAGCAATAGTTTACTGAAGGTCGAGAATACTGTTCATATAAATCCGATTTTTGGGGGTTTCCAAAATGTTTATGGTGACAGTTTATTTTATGCAGTTTACTGTATTAGCATTTAAAAGCCTAATCAGTTAAATGCGAATTGTTCTATCGGAAACATGTTCACTAACAAACGAAAGTGTCTTTAGGTTCGCGAAAAAGTCGAAATTATCGGCGTCAAAAAGTCTGTAAAAAGTTTTCACAAAAGCTGCTCTTGAAAATAACATTACAAAATCAAAAAAAATTGTGAAAAAATTGAATCCCGGATATAAGAAGTCCCGGCTATAAGGAGCAAATTTAGTTGGTCCCGTCGCGTTTGTTATAACCGAGTTCGACTGTATAATACATATTAATGATTCACTGTACATTAATCCTTAATCCGTTCCAGATCCTTGGACACACCAAAAAGAATATACAGTAAAAGCTCTTTAATACGAAATTCAGGGGGCCGATTTTCAAAAAAAAAAATCGATTTTCGAATTTTTTTTTTTTTTTTTAAAAAATAGAGATGTGAACACGGAATACGTGTCACATCAATATTCTTACTATTTTCAAACTAAGCTAAACGCTTGTGCTATGAAAATAGGACTAACTTGCTAGTCTGGAGTGAGGTTCGAACCAGCGACCTTTGGATCACGAGTCCAGTGTCCTAACCACAAGACCAACAAGCTACTCTTTAGGGAAGTAGAATTAGTAGGAAGTTTTTAAACCATCAACACACTTTCTAAACATTTCCAGGTGTACAAACAAATGCACATGTATTTTTAAACACATATTTGGCCAATGTTGCATTCATTTTTGTCAGTTCTTTCAATAAAATTAAAATACCTTGATATGTGATCTAGAGCTGTCAATTTAATTTTAAAACAGAAAAAATGAAAACAGCAAATATTGTACATCACTTCGATAAGCTTTTCAATTTCGGCGCGATTCTTTAGAATTGTTGAAACAGTTGAATTGGCGATACCATATTTTTTCGCAATCTTGCCCTTCTCAATTTTCCTGTCCACGTCTTTAATCAAATCCATTTTCATCGAAATAGTTAACGTTTTGTACGCGCTGCGAACTGATGCCATTTTCATTTGAAACGAAACACTAGTCAAAATAAAATGCAAAAATAACTAAAATCTGACACGTGAATGCAATAAAATATCTAATATTCTTCACACTTATCAATTAACACAAAATATATTAAAATCGTAAATGACGAGACTAAAATATCGAAAGTTTTCACGGAAATCACAGATAAAAGCACAAAAAAGAGTCAATGACAAAATGTTTTCATGCGATACAACTATAAGAATATATTTTCAATTTTAGTAAAACACAAAGATGTAATTTAAAACTTCAAAACCGGTGTGCAAGATGACAAAACTTCAACTATCTCGTCTTTTGGCAGAATTTCATAAAATGGGAGTCATAAAACATCCCTAACCGGCCTGCGCTCCGCTGCGCCGGCCGGTTGGGGATGTTTTATGACTTTTATTACTGTCATACAGATGATCAAAGCCCTGTGAGTGCTCTGAGCTGTCATTCCCGTCAGCGCAGATATAAAAAACACTAGTAAATGTTAACATTTACACAAATGACTGTGTCAAATTTAATAATTTTGTCTGAAATTTTTTTCGTATTTGGAAATAGCCATTTTTTCGAATTATATAAAGCATTTTGAATGAAAATTCATTTGAGGGGGATAAAATATGATTAAATTTTTCGAATTATACTGAATTTCGAATTATAGTTGTTTGTATTAATGAGCTTTTAGTGTATACCAAATAAAAATATTTCATAAGAAATAAAAGGAAATTGATTGATATATTCCCATGAAAAAATCCTATTGTTTTTGGCATATTGTACATTGATGGGATTGTATAAAATAATTAAAACATTACCTAATTCTAAAATACAAAAGCAATTATGTAGATTATATTGCAATAAAAAAAATACCTCGCCTTTATAGACTTATAGAATTTAAATATGTAATTACATAATCGAGCTGTCATTCATTTTCAATTATATTTTGAAGGACTGGTCGATACATACTAATTTTTTTTTCATGTTTATTTCTTTATTATTTCAATATGTTTTATAAATCATGTAAACTCAACTATATACTAGTTTATGAACTGGAATAATTATTAATTAATTATTGTGACCTCACTGTGTGAAGATTTTATTTTTCTATCTTAATATTTTTAGCTGCACTCTAACGAATCACTATATGGAAATTATCACGCTTATTTGTGTGAAGCTCGTCAAAAAATTCTATCATGTCAAAATGGCTGTAAGAAATGGAGCTCAAAATATGACGGCCATTCCAATGGTTTAGCGAAGATTCCTAACAACAAAGTTATACTCTCTGTCGTAAAAGATTTTCAATTAGAACACTCAAATCTGATCAAAGACACGTCTGTTACTGTTGAAAATAATGAGAATGACGAAGGCCTCAGCGAACCATCAACACACAACGCTTTGAATATATCTCCTAACATTTACGCGAGTAAGCAAGAGGATAGCTTGCAGTCTATTGGAGAAAGCAGCGGTTATGACAGTTTTAAATACAGGAGCGAGGACCATCACAGCACGCCAGAAGAAGACCAGACCAACCATGATGAAGCTAAAGACTATGCGGAAGATACTTTCTGGAGACAGGCAGAAACGATTGATAGACTGTCAACCCTCACTCATGAAACTGTTGAAAAGTTACCAGAAAAAGATGAAAATAACACAACTCCAATAAGTGATGTTAATATAGGTAAACATTGAAACTATTTTATTTTTATAATCGACACCTAATGTGTGTATTACAAAGTTTAATTTAGTTTAAGTTAAAACAATATATTTTTATTAAATCTGAAATATTCAAGACCAATCATACTATGTTATTGAAGATAAATTCGGTACAATAAATATTTCATTTTATAATAATAAAATATTTTATTGTGGTGTTGCAGTATTAGAACATAACATTTTTTGATAATAATTTTTTTGTGTATCTGTCTGAAGACCCGGTTGTATCAAGTTCGATTAAAGTAAAAGTTCATTTAAAGCATAGATTCTTGCGTTCTCCACTAATCACACACCTCGTTTCCATAAAAATCTATGCTTTAAACCAATTTTTATTTTAATCCAACTTGATACAAACTGCTCTAATTGATTCATTTAATAAGTTATAAATATTAACATCATGTGTTTTCAATAATGCATTAAAACTTTATTTTATTGCAGGACCACTTTTAAAAATTAGTTTGGGTAAGTTGGGAAGAATGTTGGATAATGATGTCTACGTAAACCTTCGACTCACCGGCCTTATAACGAGACTCGCTGTTTTCCCGTTGCCTTTGTTGAGATCATTTCTGCTCTGTCCTTGGATCGTTCTTCAGCCATCCATTACTTCGCTGTATCAGGTATTTTTTTCTCTCCAGGCATGTTACAAAATTGTTTTTCAGTTAGCCAATGTGCAACATAATGTCTATGTGCAGTGTTCAGATTAGTGTTACTAGTTTACTAATTTAATATTAAATAATGATTGTGCTTGTCCTTAAATCTTGGGTCCGTTCTGTTTATTTTTTATCAGTATAAAATCAGGGTTTTACAATACAGTATGTAATGGAGCTAGTCCATAAAACTTTATAAGTATGTAGATTCCCGCCTAAATCTTGGGTCAAAAATGTTCTTAAATCATTTTCCTGTTACCAGTTGTTATGGAGATAAACAACATTAAAATTCTCATTCTTTTTTCAATATTTCTGAGTTATCTTTTGTCAAATGTTGTATCATCATTAAACTTTTATCGAATATTATACATTTGTTTGTAAGTCAAATGTACAATATATATTTGTTTGCAAGCAAAAATACAAATCAAATGATTAAAACCTTGTTGAAAAATTCTTGTTAAAATTTCTGTAATACATTTCCATAATTTTTTCATTTAGGATGCGTTCCTAGACCATAAAGCGCTAGATAAAACAGTCATCTTAACACATAGTGAAATGGGAAAGAGGAACACGCGACCAAAAATAAACAAATTTCACTACAAAAACAAATTAATTAGTTACACCTAGTTTTTATATTAATTTGCACAATAACATATTTTAAATGACGATACACTTACAGAAATATATGTATATGCAGTTCATTTTGGATTTGCTGAAATTCTTAATTTTTTTTTCGACAAGTTGTCTCGTTAAGCAAATGTCTGTAACAGGATATCTCATCCATAATGCTTTGTTATGCTTTTGCACTATATACTTTCAAAATCTGGAGCATTTGCTACAATTTGATGCAACGATTTCGATTATCATTACTAATCTTTAAATATGGATATCTGTATATATATCTGTATATATGGATAGCCAGTTCTTTGGATTCTTCGTTTTCAGAATCACTATATTCAACTTTACAGGAAATCCTTGTTCTGCCAGTTCTTGAAGGTCATCAATCATTTGAATCACTGTAAATTTTGTGCTTTTTTAGGCTTCAAACAGACAGCGTTTATTGAGGAATTGACTAAACATATATTTTAAATGTGTATACGTTAAGTTTTATATCTAATTAGGTATGGTCATTATTACTATTGATAATTTTTTATATGATTGAACTTAGAATAAAAAAAATTCCCGTCATCTTGAACATATTGAATGACAAATATCTTACACATATAAACAATTTATCTGTTTACATTATTTAACAATCTAATGCCTTACCCGTTACAGATTCTCGTGTCGCTGAAGCAGAAGATAGATGAATCCATCCGAAATGAATCGGATATGCATCGTCTTTTAGAAGAAGCCCAACATTTTCTCATTGATCGCGAGATCCGTCTTTCAAATGCAAGAAAGAATGCCATTGAGTTAATTGGGTCCAAGAACCAAGTCAATTTGGATAGAAATAATTTGGCACAATCACAGATCGCTCAGCATGGTGTGCAGCATCCAGGTATAATTTATTATTCAAGAAATTATAACGGTTTTATCATTCATCCATACCAGTATGTTGAAGGCATGGGAGAGACATCCTTGTCTTGTTTGTGTCTTATATTAATTGTTATAAATCAAGCATATCATCGCTGTATATATAATTAAGCCTATTTTCCGTTTTAGTACATTCTGAGATAAACAAATGAAACTGTTTTAAAAAATAATTGCACATACTAGATTTATAAAAAATATTTTAAATAATTACTAGGCAGAATTTCCAGATGAACAGCAATGTTTTTTTTTTAGTATATCTCCATTATTTATATGAAAAATTGACAAATTGATTCATTCATCTCAGAATGTACTAAACGGCACATTGGCTTTATTGTATATACAGCGACGATATAATGTTTAGTATGATACATTTCATATGGCAGTGGGCTGTCAGTATATTAACAAGGGGCTCAAATTGTCTAAAATTTGAAAGTAATATAAATCAATTTTAGAACATTCAATTCAATATTAGAGCATTCTTTAAGCCATGTATTCACTAGGGGACAAATCGCGAAACATTCCGCTCGACATGTCGCATCAACATCTACGCTCATGTTTCGGGGACAATGACGCGGTCAATTGACGTGCACACACCGGGACTCGCATATCTTGTCGCGGAAATGTCATCCGATGAGGTTATGGATGACAGCTGCGGTATCACATTTGGCGAAAACGGGGTTCCGCGCAATTCGAAATGTTTTTTTGGGTCGCAATTTCAAATTAACGAGGTTTTACTGTAGTAAATTGAATATTATTAAAAACAAGGTCCTTTTTGCAAATAATTATTGTTTTCCAGACGTCACGGAAATATATCGCCCTATGAGGTTATGATGATAGCCGCGTATCTGTTTATGTTAATGAGTTTATCGAAAAGTAAGAGGAGAAAAAAGAGGAGAATGCGAAATTATTAACTGCAAAGAGAAAGAAGGACGGACATTCTATGCGATCTTCGATCGATACAGCTCGATGAGTTCGAGAACGATTTCGTTTCCCCGCATTGTCATCTTGACAGATACAGCGCATGCGTATTCACTTGTAAACATACCACGTGGTACTGACGCTCCGCGGAATGTTGCAGTGAGTACGCTCGGGTACCGTGCGCATGGCAACGTTGCCACGGCACGTAGAAATGCCGCACTATGTTGTGCGCGAGGTCGCGGAACAGTGCACGACGTTGCAACGTCACGTAGACTCTATGCCGCGCATGCTGTTGAGGGACAATTTGTCCCCTGGTGAATAAATACATGGCTTTATTATTCTTTAGACCAGTGGTTCTCAAACTTTTTCACTTCAAGGCACACTATTGAAATTATAAAGAATTTGCAACGGACTGGGAATATTTATATACCTACATATAATATTTTTTGAAATTCTTGGCATATTTCACCTGAAAAAATAATCTGATGCAACTAATTATAGTAGAGGTTTTCATAAAAGCATACCAAATATTATGTAAGAATGTGTTCCATTATTTTTTATTGTTGTATGGTAATAATAATAATAACAAACATTATTTAATATATAACTTTGTTCATGTAATCACTCGAATATGTATATATTTATCAAGTCAGTTCTGAGAACAATAATTTTCTTCTTTATGGTGATAAAACTGTATTTCAACTACATAATTGAATTGGTTTTTATCACCTTGAATAAGAAAATAATTGTTTTAGAAAGTTGTTGCACAAATGTTTAAACTCAGTTAGTTGCACAAAGTCAATAATTAATTTGATTAAAATGAATTACTACTAGGTAAGGAAAGTAAAAACTATTTAATTTAAACGCTTGAATTTTAACAATCTTGTAGCATATTTTCTGATTGCTTTTGGGTGATTGGTATGCCACGCCACACCACTGCTCTAGACAATTGACCAGGAGGATCTTTTTTTATTTTTAAGAATTTCAGAAAGGCAAAAAGTCTTACATTCCATCATACTTTTGTAATATCACGGGACAAAATGGTACTGGTTTAATCTGTATTATATATAAGCTGAAAATATTATTAAATTTAGTTTATCAAAGTGAGCCTTCTCTAGCGCATCTTGATTCCACCAAAAGATTGAGTTGAAGTGTAAGAAATTTTATTCGATCTTGTTTTTTTAATCTCTATTGATGATATGTATATTACTGTGATTTTCCAAAATTCTTTTGGCATTTTCTGTGGCCAGCGTATTTCATAAAACTTCTGCTTGTATCTTGACATTACTAATAGCTTGATGTTGATCATTAACAACATTATATATTTTGTTTATAGTATCCATTCATGAATCGCTTGATAGCACATTCTTCTATGAAACCGATTTATGCTTTTTATTTATTAATGCAATATTGTATACAAATGATTCACCATCATCACATCACATCAGACAATTTGTCCAGATTGCTAAAATGCGTGCAGCTAGCTATTTTATTTTCTATTGAAATGAAGTTTCACATATTTTTTATTGAAACACATGTTACTAATTCCACGTCATTGATGTTATGTTGTATTTCGTTCAGTGGTATGTTCTCGGTACTATACGGAGGCCACTCATTGGTGTTAAGTCTGCACCAATGATATTTTTTTCATTAACCTAACCTTACCAAGAATGTTTTCTGTGTAAGTGCAATACTGCGTGTCATTGGTATTCAATTGTAATAGTGATCACATTTAACAATAATTTTTACAATTGAACATCAAGAAAGATTACTGCAACTGCAAAACAATATTAAAAATGTGTGGAATACTAGAACTAAAAATGACTTTTCTCAGTTGCAATATTTTACATAAGAGGGAGTCGGTTTGCAAAAAGCTTCAGTATGCACAAAAACTGATAATAGCTACTTTGGGAATGATTCATTCAATGTATTGATTCATAAGCTGATTCCTAGAAATCTATTAGTCCATTCTAAAATTTAAATACACCAATTATTTCATATCCTAACATTTAATGAAAATTGGTAAAAAATATAATTAATGTTTTGACTCATTCACTGTATTGCACATTCATAGACAATATATGTATTTATATTCACATATGATAGGTTGAACAACAGGACTCGTTTTAGTGGCATCCGCATAATTAAGAGTACCCAATGATGTGCATTACTATATTATCAAAATTTCAACATTGACAGATTTACCATCCCAGCCAAATAGCGGTAGTTGGGAACAGCAATCCACCACTCAACCGTTGTCAATTAATGAGCCGTTCAAAAGAAACGAACCCAAAAGAAAAAGCCTATCGTCAAGCTTTACCGCCATGTTCACTAGAAAAATGAACTCTGGAGGTAGGATTTACATTGTTATTTGTAAAAAATATTTTTATTTTGTTTTTTTATAATTTTTGCAAATTTCTGCACATTAATAGAAGTTCAAGATTTCATTACATAACACGTCTATCATTTATCGAAATTTTCAGTTTTAATGTCAATTTCGGAATAAATGTCTATTTATACTATGTAATTAACACTCTGAATAATTTTAAATCGTAAAACATGATTGTAGAACACAATTCTACACCATAATACATTTAAAAACCAAGACTTGTGTCATCAAATAGTTTACAATTTATTAAAAGTCACAAAGCATTGTTCGAGTTTGTATAAACAAACCAAACTCTTCACTCCAGAAATACACACATTATAATTGAACTGCGTCCTTCAGTCTTTTGAATTGTACGAAGTTCATAATTATCAAACTAAAAGTGCACCAAGACCATGTAAATTTAGTTCAAATGATGGATTCACCGTAAACTTTTCAAGAAGCTTTTATTTAAATCGCCACAAGGTGTGGTATTTGTGAATTTGATGTCTCCATGTCTAGACTCTATATTTTGTCACAATTATTTGAAAAACACTAATCTTATTGATGGAACCCATTACTTTTGACATTTTTAAGATCACAGCAATATTACTTTATATTTTTTTACTTTATACACAAACTACCCATTTATTTATGTATAACTGATATCAGAGTGTAATATTTTATTGCATTTTTTCTATAATATTGTGGCTCACTTTTATTTGGGTTATATTAATAATTATGTATCTTTTATTTTATTGTGAAAATAACGTAATATATTTGTAGTGCTTTTATTTTTCCTGTGGTATCGCACACTCTGAGAAAACATTGTATTTAAAATATAATGAATAAATTGTCGTTATAGCATCATGGTGTTAATAATAATTGAATCTTTTCATATCCCATTGGTAAATAAAGCGTTGTTCCTTTTTTTGCCAGCTGCCGGTTTTGCTGCAATTTACGAGTATATTACTACTGGTAAATACAAACACAGTACTTAAAAATTAGCATTGTTTTAGATTTGCTAAATTATTGAATGTATGTAAATCTAAATAATATTTTAGTTATGTTTTTGATTAGCCCCCAGTTGCATCTTTTCAAATCGATAACTCGCATGATTGCATGTGTCTGTATGGCAAATTTAACACAACGTCTACAATTTTAGAAATTTTTTCCAAATGATGTTGCATAATTATTGTACTCAAAAAATTAGGATAAAGTGGTTCTCGTAAATTTTTGTAAAAACATTAATGCACATTGAACGTAAATGTGTACTGCCCAGATGGAATCAGGTCTGAAATTAATTTTCGTTGTCGAAATCTGCTTTAAATTATATTTCATAAGGGGCAAATACTTCTGATGACAATCATCTATTACCTTATTATGCAACCTTAATGATCCACGGCCATAGAATGAGTCACTATGAGATTTGTACGAGGTGAATTACACATTATCTACACTTTTGCCATAACCTTCAAGGTTTTACGCGTACGCGAAGTGGTGCAAAAATGGCTTTGCGACCAACCGAAAACATTATTCTTGAAAGTTATATGCAAGCTTGTGTACAGCTAAACCAAGTGCATTGACAAGGGCAGTCACTATGTAGAGAAATGATGTATGTTTGTGTAAATAAATTATAGAATGAAGAGTGGTTAATTTTTGACTGGCCTTTATATGCACGTTATTGTGAATTTCATCTCAGAGATCAGCTTGAGATTGGTAGAGCCCGAGTATACAACATTTAATTTGATAACGAGACTGCATCTAAAATCATAAAACATTGATACCCACAACTAGTCATTCTGCAAAGATGTATGCTGCATAAATAGTCAACGGACTAATGTTTGACACACAACAAACCTGAAGTGAGTTGCAAAATAGTGATTCTCTGAAAATATAAATAGGATAATATTACAGGATGTAGAGTGATCGCTTTATAATATAACGGGATGTAGAGTTCACTTAATAATATAATGGGATATAGAGTTCACTTAATAATATAAAAGGAGGTAGAATGATCACTCAAGCCAGCTCATACAGGTTTTAAGCCTGAGCCATCGTATAAAAAAGACTTCCATACACGTTTCTCATATAAATAGCTTTGTGAGACTTCTATAATTTATCTTAATAAACAGGGACTATGAAAGCCGAGATTTGTCTCGAGTCAAAAACAAACTAAAATTATGCCCAGGATATTTTTCATTCCAATGCTGTCATATTTACACACGGTATGGCCAAATAATTCGAGAAATCTTTTATTTACTACCGTAGAAAGTATGTACCATGGTTGAATTTATATTGCAGAATTAAGGCACTCGTACATCGTGTTTTCAACGAGATGCGTTACATCTTTCTCCGGCTGTACATTTGAAGACATTATTTTAAGCTTGTCGCTTTTGTGGAGTGTCCCTGCCGCATACTTTTTATCGATTGTTGCGCGGTATGATCGATAATCCTGAAATTATGCAGAGCATTGGTTTGTATATTCCTGATAATTACACTAGAAATCGTCAGCATAGATTGTTTCACATTCCAATATACAGGACCAACCTGCCGATGGTTATGCCTGTTGGAAGAGCCACAGCTATGCTGAAAAAAATTGCTTTGGGTATTGATATATTCCATGTGTCTGAAGGGGTTTTCCGAAGCGGGATTCTCCTACACCTTTGACCAGATTTTATGTTATTCTTAATTTATTAAATATTTTCATTTTTGATATATACTTTCTAATATGTATGCCTTAAACATTTTGTTTGTCATGTACATATTATCGTGAAATAAATTGAATTGAATTGAATTGAATTGAATTGAATTGAATTGAATTGAATACTTGATTATTGAAAGGATGAGAGTATGAACCAACATAATTTTAGTTGCTCGTTTGATGTCTCTTGCCTTTTCATATTTGTCTTTTAGGTAGGCTTTGATAGAAATTACAGAGGATCACGTGATGCAAATTCGGGATAATTTCAATACACTTTGATCGTGAGACTCCGATTCACGTTAAAAAATTAGCATGTGTTTTTATTATATATTATGTGGACTTGATATCTCTTTTTTTCAGTCGATCATTTCTGAAAAACCTACTTTGTAAATATCTTGACTGAGTTTGTTAGCCAGCCTGACCACCATCTAGTTCAATATGGTGGCAGTTTAAAAAAAATTATTACTCCGTTAATATTGGCCCCAGATAAAAAAGTAAAAGAAGAAAAATATCTCATCCTTTCCCCCATCGCACAGACAAAATCTACCTGATTCTAGCGATCAGTGCCAAAATTATTGGAGATATGAAAAAAAAATTATTTACTAATTTTTTTCATTCTATTCAATAATTTTATTGTATTTGATCATGTTTAAACAGTTAAAATTTGTCATAAATTAATAATAATTTTAGCAATTCATGTTACATTATTCCAGCATGTGTTTAGTATTTTTATTTAATTAAACCTAGTATGTAAAATTAATAACATTAAGATTCTTGATGGATTTTTATTTCCTTAGCTTACATTACATAGAAAACAATGGGTTTAGAGGTTTAACTGAAGAAATATTTAAGAATTCTATGATTTGATCGATAATCATAATAGAAATAGAGTCAAACTAAAGTTATAAGCATGTTGTTGCATCTACTAATAATGATTTTATGAGTAATTTAGTATTATTTTTTATTTAAATATGTATTTACATCTACGTATCAAGATGATCAATATAAATAAAAAATGCTGAAATTGGCAATAATGTATTAATCATACTGAATAAATATACCACTTTCTTTAATGAACCAGTTCAGACTAGAGTTTATCAATTGTTTTGTTTTAAATTAAAAAGAATTATTTAAAAAATCTACTACGTATTTTCCAAGTCAGCCAAAAAGAATATTTACTTCCTGAATTTTCTATATTTATATCATCCCATTCGCTGTCTGTCTCCGTTACACATAAAGATATTTTTAATATCATATATAAGTAAGGGTGTAAGAGAGCTAGTCCACAATATTTTATATGTGGATTCCTGCCTTAATTATGAGTTGTGTTCAAATACCATGACCTAATTCAATGGTTATGGAGATACGCAATATCAAAGTTTACTTTTTTTTTCACTTTGACTCTTTTTTTGCAAAACGTTCTTTGTAAACATACTTTTATGGTTCGAATCGCAAGTTCACGTTCTTTCAAGCGCATGAGTGAATAACGACGGCAAAATTGCAGTCAATTCTTTCATTACACAATATATTACTATTTATTAGTTTATAGAATATAATTTTTGTGAATCTTAAATGTAAAAATATAAAATATACATGAACTTAATAATGTCTTTATATTTCAGGAATATCCGTTTCTCCCACGAACCAAGCTCAGATTGAAAATTTCCGAGGCACTAATTCGGTGCCGTACAGTTCGTACACCGATGACAATCTCTGGCAGTCTTCAAATTTAAGAAGAGTAATCGTGAACGCTGTCATATTGGACGAATGGTTAAGAGAGCTCGGAGCTCTTGCCCAGGAGCACGTGGTCAGCTCCATCACCGATTTGATGAATAAAACCAGCGTGGAAAATACTGATTCGTCGTCAGCTCACGCTAAAATCTTATGATCGTTGTGTGTATAGTTTGAATTGTTGTGTGTCATAGTTGTGAGAACGTTTTGTGTGCCGATGTTTGAATGTGAGCACACAGTGCAATAAAAAAATTTAGTTAGTGACAAAAATTAACACAATACTTCTTCACAAATATTAATATACATAGTATTTTGTGTGAATACCAACCCAAGTAATCCATCCAATAAATAATTATATAATGTGTCCATCTAACATTTGTGTCTGTCCTACTTTTTTATTATGTTAATACAATAAAATGATATGTTTGTAAATTAATCAATTTTTTAAATGCGTATTTGATTTTATAATGGAACCTAGATTTTTCGTTTTCTGACAATACATTTTCTGGGTCTATTTTTTTGTTTTATACAAAAAATTAAAATCATTTGTAATTTGCAACACAATTTATGTAATTTTTCGCAGCAAGTGCCAAACTTCAAATGTATGTTCTAATTCTGTTGTGTTGGTAATGCTGAAACCAAAAACGAAGTCATGAGACAGCCGAGTTTAAAAACGTTTAAAAGTCTTTTGCAAACTGTATAAATGTTATGTTCCTTATACTTGCCCAATACTTTAAGGTGGCACAACCACTGTTTTATAAACGTTATCATTGCATCTGTTACGTTGCAATACTGTAATCTCCTTATCCAACACCATTGGGATCAGAGTGTTACCAGAAAACAGAATTTTCTAGATATTTGATAGTCATTCCTTAGATTACCATAGCACCACACAAAATCCTACACACCTGCTGCAGGGAATAAATAAAGTGTTATTTAAGCAAAGAATAAGTCGCACTAATCTATTATTACAAAAATATTAACTGAATAACTAATGAAAACAAAATATCTATAAATTCAATACAGAGATAAATTCTAATCTCCTTGCTGCGAAAAAATTTCCATAAATATTCTGCATGAGGACCAGGTATGAAGGAGTTTACAGTATTTGTTACAATCACAAAACTATATCCAATCATACTACCCACAATTTACTCTTTAGAAAAGCGTATAATCAGGGTTCCACTGTATTTTATTGCTTTTAACATGATACTAATCGCAATTTCTTATAAATGTATTAATTTAAAATGTGTTTGTTTCCAGGTTGTAAACTTGAATAATTCCCATTATTGTATATATCACTTTTATTAATTAAAAAATTTACGTACATATCGTACTTTATTAATTATTTATCAATTATTATGTATGATTTATAATGCAAACAAAATAATGAAATAAATTATCAAAATTAAGTATTGTTGTGAATTTGCCATAATATTACTGTTATCAAATGCATAGTCGGGATTAGAATTAAATTGGGAACATGTATTTAGAACTAGATACGCACTCTTAGTACAAGTAAAAAAATGAATATTTTAAATGACCAACTTAATGTTAGTAATCCAACACTTCATTTTAAGTGTCCTTTATTATCTTCGAGTGCTTGAATCTTTATTTAAGTTCTTCAAAAATATTTATGAAACCATTATATTAGATTATCTATTCTAAAAGAGCTGTCTGAATCAACTGGATGATTCAATCTCTCCTGCCTTTTAATAATAAAAAATGCACAAAGTAAATTTTAAGCAATGTTCCCTCTAAATTTTTTTTTGTATGCTTTGGGCCTAAAATGAACTGATTTTTTTGGGGAGGTTTTCATCTTACCAGTAAATTAAATGAATTACTTAAATATTTTGAAACAAGTCTTTGAAGTCCCAAATACAGGGTTGCCGCATGGATCAAAGCAGGTCTGCGGAGTCGGAAGTCATTAGAAATCGGTAGATTTTTAATTATTTTTTGAAAAATAATTTTATAATTAATTGATAATACATATATGTACCACAATTACTTTATAAAGTAATTAATGTGCACATGTACTTCAGAAATCTGAAGCGAATCATCGATATCAGATACATTAATACAGGCAATCAATTCATCCCCAAATTATCACTTTCTCTCGCTCATGCAGCTTAGCTGATCGATGCTGCATCTAAGAACTAACTGCGTGTGTTTCTTTCTTTGTCTTTCGCTCAGAGTTGGACTTTAAGGTTAAGTCAAAAGTCGGTAGATTTTTAAATGACTCCACATCCCTTTACGTGAGCACCTACCTACCAATTATTATGGTTCAGCGTCAGTATTTCGTACTGTAAAAATTCTTGGAAACAAATGGTTTTCTTTTTGTGAAGCGCAAAATTTTTTTTATTCATTTTGTCAGAACAATCAGGAAAATTTCTGTACGGCGTGCGGCAAATGCTGCACGACCACATACTATTGTACGTACTATAAGTGCCAATTTTAAGTATGGTTTGAAACTTGTCTTATGATGTATAGTGACTACACATTGTTTGTGTTGAACCTGGAACCATTAATAATATCACAATTAAAAAAAAAAATTTTTTTCCTTTAAATTTAATTATTTGATTCAAAATTAGCTCACTCAAAAAAAGACAGAAGTGTTTAACATTTCAAAATCATTACAAATCATTTTAGTCTTCTGACAATTAATTACTATTTATCAATATTATTATTTATTATATTAAATAACAATCTTTGTTTCTTACATATAAGTGTATATATTTTTTTTTACTGTCGTATGATTCTATTTCAATCAATTTTAATTATTACCTTTAGAGAAAACTAAATTAGAGTAATAATTCCTTTAATATTGTGTAGTGTAAAAAAAGACTAATGTATAAAGAACTACACGGTATAAGACTAGAAGTATAATTTTAATTGCAATTCGAAAGAAATGAATATGTAGTTTTATTTAGATTTTAAATTTTATCAAAATATTACCATACTTTTAATATTTTTATAAAAAAATAGAATATGAAAATCTTGCTCATTTTACAATTTAATAATACATATTATAAAATATGAGCTTGTAACTTTTAAATGGAAATCTTTTTCAATAAATATTTCATTATCATAGCCAAGTGTGTATCTATACTATTGATAGAATCGGCATCAACTTTGTAGAGTTTCATAATGATCTGTGTTAAGGACAATTTGTAAATAAATACTCTTATAACTCTACTTGAGTTTATTAGTACTACTCGAGTTTGAGAGAATCAGTAACTCTCGTTGACAGGTGAAGATATAAAATATCGATGAAAGTTCACCTGTCGATGATAAGCGATTCTCTTGGAACTCGTGTGGTGGTAATAAACTCAAGGAGAGAGATAAATGAGATTTATGAGTGAAGAAAATATTTTTTTTAAATATTAGGTGAAAGTTCCTGCATACCCAAATACCCTCTTCAGACCTTACCAATTTTTTTCAACAATTCCTTGCACTGTTAACCATGGAAATAGTCTATAAACAACTCTTGAATCATTAATTATGCCTGTTTTGGTGATAACTCTTCCACCATATATTATGGTAATGTGATGAGACTAGAATCTGCAGTCCAAGTATGTTTCAACTCAAAGGTCGGGTTTGCGTGTAGACAAATCTAGCAATAAAAAATGTGGGAACTTTCCAAACCACTTATTTTTTAATTTTCCATCATTCAATCGTATAAATTGTCTCTTTTATTATTTTTTCTTGCCATTTTAAGTACACCATCGCCCGTAACCATAACATTACATAACCGTACTTGATTTATTATGTTTTGTTATTTTAATTTGTAATTACCCGTTATTTCTGTGACCCGAATATGAGACGATCCTTATTTTTAGTGTTGTGATCTTTAGTATAGCCCCCCCTGCTAAAACAATATTTATAGAATGAAAGCCAGCCAAAAGTGTGAAAATAAAGAGTGATACTAGATGTAAACTAATACATGTCGTACATGTCCTAACCTCTTGTCATTATTACTTTGTTAAATGTTGATATTTTTAGCTTTCCGGTGATACATTATATACGATTATTCCTTATTATTCATCCTGATATTTAACAATACCTACATATACATAAAATACATTATATGGTACGCACAGGGCCATACCAAGTTCGAAAAACTATTTAAAAATTCCCAAAATATTTTAAAACCCGAGCGGCTAAAAAATCGAATTTAAAAATAGTTAAATATAGGGTGGGTCTCCGCGTTACGGTGGGAGAAATTCAGTAGGAATTTACAATATTTTAAGCAAAAAGGTAAATTAGAAAGCAACAACAAAAAACACTTTTTCAGGAAATTCAATAAAAAGTAAAAGACACTTTTTTCTCAAAACACGATTCCGCGGACCGGCAGCGTAACAAGGTAAAAGTAATATCGGCGAACTGAGGATGCTGAGTCTGCGGAATCTTCCTTTATTTATACTTAAAATCTAGACACAGCGGGAAATCAACGGTCAAAATGGGATTAGTAAGGGAGGGGAGAGACATCTCGAGAATACCCAGTGGCGGATGGTGGTCAGCGCAGCATTCCCGAGCGGTATGATCCGCGCCGGCCCATCCTCTAAACGGACTATTTTGCCCGCCTAGCCAAATTATCTCCCGAACGGGGAGGTGTACATATGTAAATGTTGCGTCAAATTGAACGCCTGGCACATCTGCATGTGAATTTAATTAGTACCAATGTGTCCGGATGTGTCGGCGTTCATAAATCGCCTCAAAAAAGGCCGATTCCTATCTCTCGATGTATCTCCTTCCAAACTAATACGATTCTTTATTTTATAACGAATTCTGACAGGAAATGACATGCCAGGTTTTGTGCACTTTTTCTGAGTTCATCTCGTGAACTTTCTGATTTTACGGCGTTGCAAAAACTTTCCACGCGCCGCGTACGTCTGGTCCATACCAGCGGCCCCCGCCAGGCGCCGGCTTGTCGCGTTCAGCGGCCCCCGCCAGGCGCCGGCTTGTCGCGTTCAAACGTCGGCCTGCCTGACCATTTTAACGGCCTTTCAAATCTGCTGCGCAGTTATCTGAAAACTGGCAAAAAACATATTTTTGCTATTTAATTTAATCCGCGAGATCGGCCGTCATCCTCCACAGTGAGATACGTTTATTTCCGAATCTCGCGGATGTCCTAATAATGCACAAAACCTTATATCTCCAGTCAGGATTCGTCAGTAATAAGACCGCTAATTCCACTCATTTTATTTACAACAAAAAATTACAAATTACATATAGAATAAAATTACAAAAAATTATTAAAACTATTCAAGTTGTCGAGGCCTCGACGCGAGTATAAGAAATATTATAAACTAAATGCATAAATGTTCAAAAAATAAACCTTATGGTAACAATTACACATACAATGAAAACGAAATATAAACAAACACATTGAAATTCTTAGAATAATATCGTCCAAGTCAATTAGTGAATCAATACAATAGAAGTCAAATGAATGAAAACAAAATGGCTAAACGAGCTACAGGCTCCGCTCACTTCTTGGAAATTTTATCGGCCATATTGTCTCGTCCTAATGACCCCTTTTTCATTCATAGCGGTCAACGATGATTCACTAATTGCTTTTCGCAGGCAATTTTTATTTACATCATTTGAATTTATCGAATGGGCGCCAACACACACATACACACACACAGCGGCCATATATTGTTATTTTTATTAAATTTAAAAAATTCAATTTTATGCCGCTGGATTGATCGTGTGCGAAACATTATAGTTACAAAAATACTTTGTATGTTGCAAAAATACTATACATGTGTCTTAACAGCGATCTTTGACAAAGTTTTGAAAGATTTGCTTTTTAAAGCACCTAAAAGTATCTGCGCTTTATTGCATGCTTTATTTAATGTTTTTACTGCATCCACTTGAGAAGAATTACAAAAAATGTTTCAAGACCTGGATGATGTATAGAAACATACTAATTTAAAAATTCATTTTCATGCAGCCAAAATTCATGGCAAACGGAGAATCAATAACCATCAGGCAAAAACATTATATTTGTACAGGAACACTTCTGTATAAACTCAATGTTTATGTAGGAACACTCCTGTATAAACTCAATGTTTAGGGCATCGATGCTTTGGAAACGGAATAATAGCAACAAATAATATTCATTTATTGATTAATATGTACCATTTATGCAATTTGAATCTAGGACACAGTATTTTTTTAAACATCACTAAATTATTTTAAAGCATTTTAAACAACTTTTGGAAAAATCTGTCAATTCAATTAATATATTATTAATTATTATTTCATATGATCTACATTATAAATATCGCAAAGGATGACTAATGAGGAATGTCTACTACTGTTTGAACACATTCTTTAAGTTGTTGATTAAATTTTATTTTTGACCTATGAAAAACATATTTTTTGGTAACCGTAAGATATAAAATATTTATATTCGTTTTATCTTAAATATTTTAATGTATATTTTATAAAAATTATAATAAACAACTAATCTTTAAATTTGTGTTTTATTTCATTGAATTGATTATTTATGTAATTGTACAATGTCGCCAAAGTGACGATCCATGAGAAAATTTCGCTGGTCCGCAGAGAAATGTGGACATAATTTGCATTTTATAATTCACAACAAAACCAACCCGGAAAAATAGGTGACTCGCACGGATCAACAATGTAACATGCATGAAATCATCTCATCTCGTAAGACGTGTAACTAGCTGCATTGCACTATTTTGTCTTACTCTCGCTTTGTTTCATACTCTTCTAATGTTTCACAGTGCATTCACTCTCCTGTTTGCACCTGTCACATATATCAGTGTAGTAGGTGCATTTTATGTGTTCTTCGATCACTTTTTTATAAATATATATTTAGCACTAAAAAATCCTATTAATGGTCTGCGGGTTGTTGTCATTGTCACATTGGACCATATAAAAGATGAATATTGTTTGACTGTTTTTATATTTGACGTTTGACAGATAACTGTCATGTACTTCTTTCTCCCTCTGACCACACCACCAATATATACCTATGTCTCGTTTATTTACTTATTTTATTTTCGTCTATTAAGTGTTGGGATCCCAATATTTCTATTTTCGGAATACGGGCGACTATTGCCTGCCCAACATAAATTGGCGTGCGGCAAGTTTGGAACTAAAACCCGCCACGGCCGCATCCGGCGGTAACCTCTCGCCCTGTCATTCAGTTCATTCTCGTCTTTGAGTGCGAGCTGTGTCATCTTGATTACCAATATACACTGAATTATTATGTCCAAAACAGTCCGGGATGGTGCAAGAACAATTGCCAATGAAGTATTAAAGTTTTGCGAAGCTGAAAAAGCAAATAATGGACGAATATTACCGTTTGACAGATAGAGCGGCCGCCGCGGAGCGCGCTGTAACCCGACCAAATTTCTATTGAAGGCTCTGACACTGGTCACCGGACATTCAGTACATTATGTATTACACCCTGTTAATTAATAAATTTACACCCTGGCAACTTCTGTTACGCGACAGTGACGCCCTTCTTCGCACGTATAATGGTACGTCTCTACCACATTAAATTATTTACCTCTTGTACTGACAGAAGGTTGACAACTATTTTATAAAAGAAAAGAAAGTTCAATATATATTTTTTTAATAAATATGCATTAACATACATAGCTTCATAAGAATATCTGGTTTGACATTAATTTACATAAATGTATACAATACTAACATTGGTTATACAAAAATATGATTATTACATCTACACATATTGATATTATTCAGGAATGTTTAAATGTTACCTAATAACAATTTGATTTTTATAAATACAACTTAAAATTGTACACAGGCATACTTCGCTTTAAGGCGTTTCACTAATACATATATTATTCTTTAGGGCTATTATGCTCTTAATAAATTGTAGTACATGCCCTGGGAAGCGATAAAGGCTGTGACCTTTTTTGCAGCGGTGGTCTGAAACGTAACCCGTCATATAAGATAAGCCTGTACATCAATAACACGCATCATCCATCAATATCACAAAAACCCATTTTAAAAGAATACACTATGTTAATAAAAATAAATTATTTGTATACTAAAATACATTATGTATATAACCTATTATAATAATTAAATTGCCTCCTCCAGTTTAGTCATAAATAATAATGAGAATTATTTGTATAGTTAATATTAGAGATACTTCTTTAAATGTTATTCATTTTTTTTACCTAATTTAATTATAAAAATATATTTCTTTCTACTAACTAACATATATCGAATAAAATGATTTGTATCAATCTAATACGAATGCTATTTCACTGGTCAATAACAAAATTCTCCCTTTAAAAAAAAAAGTATTTACTTTAAAAGGTAGGTACTTTATGTATTTTTGGGTGGTGAATACAAATCCAAATAAATACCAATGAAAATAAATGATTACCAACACATTGGCCAGCAATATGATTCAATTACATTACGATTGAATTATTTTATAAGAAAGAATGTTTTTGGTGAAGCTTTAAAAAAACATAGTTTTTGATGAAACCGTACAAAAATAATTAAATTTCAAAAATAAATTTAATAAAATAAACTTCTTACAATGTGAAATGAAATGGTTATTTAATGAAACAGAAATTTAGTATATAAATATTAGTGATCATGTAAGTTATACAATGTTAATATAGTAAAATCCCGTTAATTCGAATTCCGATAAGTAGATACATAATTAGAAAAACATAGATTGAAATTTTTAAAACCCACAAGTTCCAAAATGTTAATTTCATAGTAGATTAAACCTGATAATTCTAAAATACTGTAATTTGTAATTCAAAATTATTTTAGCCCCTTGCGCCATAAATCAATACATTTTAGGTCATGTAATTCGAATTTTTTTTAAATTTGACAAAATCGAAAAAATATTTCAATTCTTTATTATTAGAAATGTCGCGATCTTTGTATTAGCATAATAAATATTGCTATGGAAATGAGTTCTTGAAATATGAAAAAATACAGATGTTTTTCAGAAAATTAATGATGTTTTTCATGAGTAGATTTCGTAATCGAACTGCGATTTTTTTGCATCTTGAATTTCAAGTGAACAAGGTTCTACTGCATGTACAATGTGTTATGTAAAAATAATAATTATATTTGTGCTGCGAGAATTGCCTGTAAAGTCAAAAATATATGTTTGACTTTATGCCTATGTTTAATGTATATGTATAAGTAACAATTTCGACATATTTGTTTAGTCACATTAAAAATTGACTGATAATTTCTGAAATTACATTTAGTTAGATCTTGTTAACTAACAATCACGCCGTTTCTCCACAGGGGTAAGCAGAGAGGATTGAACGCCACACTCTTCTTTCCTGGCACACCACTTTTGCTTCGACCACATTCATACATCTTCTCATACAATTTCTACGGTTGTTGCGGCTTTTAATAGGGCCATCCTCAAGTACTTGTAGTATCTGATGCCAGGTCTTTCGCGGACGCCCTCTATTCCTGTTGCCTTCGACACTCGCCTCATATGTTTTCTTAACCATCCTTTCCTCGTTCATACGTTCCACATGACCAAACCATCTCAGCACTCCTTTCTTTATTCTATCTACCACACTGCAGCCAGCATTGCATTCACATCTAATTTGTTCATTGCTCACTCTATCGACCAAAGATTTTCCACACAAGCGTCTTAGTGACCGCATTTCCACCGCATTCAGTCTACGTTCATTCCTCTTTTGCCAATTCCAGGCTTCACTTCCGTACATCATGGCACTAGCACGCCGTTATGTACCGCTAGTCTTGCTTCCTTTGACAGATTCTTATTATCCATAATTGCATAGTTCTTGTTCATACACGTATTGTAGGTAGGTACATATGTATATTGTTATAAACAAAATCGCATGCCACTTCACAATGAAGAGTTAATGTTGTCAAAACAAGTTATTAATAAAATAAACATATATCTCTAAATTTTGGGACATTTTATCATTAGAAAAATTTTGTTTGTATTTAAATTCATTACACAAAATTTCTTAGCACAGATCAATAATACTTTTTCTTTTTACATGCCATGGTTTTCATTAATAAAAATAAACCATGATATTTTAATAAAGTTAAATAAAATGAGATACATACATATGTATATAAACAAAACACAAATAAGAATATTATTTCTGACTTAGTTTTCGGGTACTTTTCAAACATGGTATCCAGAAAACTTTGCATTGGAGATTCAACCGTGAAAACTAGAGAAATTAAGAATACTATTTTTAAATTATCTAAATATAACAATTTCGTTGTCTGTCCATAACTTGCAGGAATGACAACTTTAGATAATTATAGTGTGACACGCAATCAGCGTGCGGCATATGTTGCATAGTCACGCGAGGGTTCTTATTAATGATTATTATTTCCCGTAATTTTTCACAGATTATTAAAATATATTATTTTTTCATATTTTATAACCAACGATATAATAAACTGTACATACATTATAAGCGTGAAATCTTGGCAACTCAAAAGTAAGGTAATTGCTTTACTGGCATTCGTCATCAAACGGACCTTCGTTGTGATCAGGCGCGAAGCTAAGCGGAAAAAGGAACAGAGTATCGTACAGTATTGTAAGAATGAGTATATTATTTTAGTCACCGTGACTTCAAATTACTTGATTTTTCTGTCCACACGCAGAGTGTTTATGTACCGTGATTTGTTGTCTCTTTCAATGCAAAATTTGTTACATATGAAAGCCGGCTAGTATGGGAATAAGGTGTCTGTATTATAATACGTCAATGTTTATAACTGTATTCTTATCAGTGCAATGGTTGCGTGAAATTTGAAAGGAAACTGATACCGTACATAAGAGGTGAGTAGGTATCAATTTCATTTACAATACAATTTAATGATTCTGAAATTATAATAAAAACGTTTTTAAAATAATTATGTAATATATTTTGACATTTAAAAAATGTAAGTTTATGTTTTATCGCTGCTATCGATTTGAGGTTAGAAATATGAAACTGATGCGACATTAAAGCAAGAAACTCGCAAAAAGGACAGCTTCTGGGAGATGAAAGTAAATTTTCATGAAATGTGGTGTTCAGTGAGATGTTTAAAATCAGGAATTATCAAGGCAAAATTATGAAAACAGACATAAATTCTAGTTTCATTGATTAAACATTGTCACATACCTTATTAATCACTATTTCCTATAACAGGCTAACACCTGTATGAAAAAGAATTACAAAATTGTACCTGAAAGATAGATACGTTTTAGTGCGGACTAAACACTAGTTGTGACATATTTGGCCAACATGCACACACTTCAATCAACATTATTTACATAAATGTACTATGTCATACAAAAATTCCTTTACAATTTAAATTTTAAAAAATTATAGACTATTTCATAGACTGTCATCGTCTTACTTTTGTCATGCATACATTTAGATATGTGACAAAGAAGATATTATATTGATGTGAAATCGGAGACAATGGATTACAGTGTTGCATAGAATATTCACAGTTGTGATTATGTATTCATCCATATTTGCAGTCAACTGCAATCAATGTACCTATTTCCACAGGGTTAAAGTTATGTAATTGAACTGTTAACAACTAATTGAATAGTATGTTCATATTAATAAAATACATTAATATTATTGGATTACATTCATATTAATGGAATACAGGCATTCATAATAAAAAATATAACTATTATAATTTGTTTGTATAATTATCACATCTATTTTAACAAATCATGATCTTACCGATTTAGACATTTAATTTGACAATTTAAGATATACATACGATTTTCGTTTTATATTTTACATTTACACTGAATACACCCCTACGGATGTATCTATATTTGATTTAAATGAGGTAAAAAATGAATCCCAAAATTCACACCACACTTTATATTGCAAGAACCAACCCAGAACATGGGGGCACCTTTTATACACATTCATTCTCACTTTTGGAAATGGAACTTTTTAGGGCAAAGTTCAATCAATGGAAACTGAAGCATAATGAAAAGTGATACATACGTAAACCAAATCTCACTAGTGACGCAACTAGTTTGACACAGCTACCGACATAGAGGGGTAACGAGTAGGGGTACAAGGACTCCAGGTTATACAATTTGTTATGCTTGCGCCATCTTGTAAATGAACTGAAATTCCAATATATCATTACCACAAATGATATATTGGAATTTCAGGCAGCAATGGAATGAGAAAATAAACTGGTCTGTTATAAGGCTGAGAAAGCTGATATACCTCTTTACATGACATAGAAATATCCTAACAATAAACATGTTGAAGACTGTGTATTTTGTGTTTGCCCAGTACGTTTTACATTGTGGTATAGCTGGAGGGGGTGGGGTCTATAAATCTAATATGGTGCACATGGAAAGGGAAAAGAGATGAATTATCAAATTTTCAAGAAACCTTCAATATTTCTAACAAAACTTTTAATGTATTGGATATTATAGAAACCTATCAAAAACGTGCTCCACTCCAAACCCACAAAATACCCATCCCTAAGAAGCTGTTTTAGTGACAGACCAACAACTGGAAACATTACAGTGCCCATGATCAGGACTAGTACAGCACAACACTATTTCAAATATTGAGGGGTAAAATTTTTTAATGCCCTTAAATCAAATAAAAAAAAAGCAGTAAGACTTTAAAGTTGCATACATACAGGTTGTCTCATAGCTAGTAGCAAAAACTTTACAGGTGGATTCCTGCCTTGATAAAAAAGTCGAAAATGTTCAAGCATTATGCTTTAATCAATAGTACAATATGGTATCATTGGGTGGGGAGGATCATATATAACATGACCTAATCATTAAAAGTTATGGAGATATGCAATATCACAGTTTGCATTTTTTTCAATATTTCTGACTTATTTTTTACAAAATGTTGAAGTATCATTACAGTTACTTATATAATTAAATAATAAAAATCCTGAAAAAATTCCAATTGGGATTGGAACGTTTTTATCATTTTATTTGAGTTGCATTAAAGGGAATGAATTGGTCACATTAGATATAAGTTACTGTAAAGATAGTCCAACGTTTTGCAAAAAATAAATAAATAATTATGAGACACCCTGTATAAGTGTTTGTGAGTGTGTATAATAATAAGTAGTAATCCTGTATAAGGTTGCCAACCTTATTTAACATGGATTGTTGGTTTTGTATGTGAAACTGTTCTGCAATATGTAATACAATATCTTAATGATAACGCCTCCCAATTTAAAAATGAGAAATTGTTTCTTATCTAAATTGGGTACGTGTTAATTCCCATAAATGTTTGTAATTTGTAAGTGTAATGTTACGTACTGTATACAATATAAAAAATTAATCAATAAAAAAAATAAAAAGATATTGATTTACCGTAGTAGAATTATTGCACTTTATCAAGTAAATTTTCCCTTTTCCTCACCTCCATCACTAAAATTTTACTTTTAACGAACCCATTTTCTCTAATAATTAAAAAAAACATTTATATAAATAAAACATTATCAATTTGTACACAGTAACAGTTATATAAAAATACACAGAAAAAATTTGATCTAAAATACATGTCAGTGAGAAAAAATTAATGCAGAAGTATTAGATCTATTTGCCTTTTGAATACAACTTAGGGCCTGTTGTTGATCAGAAGTAAGAGTAATAGTTAAGAAAAAAGCATAGATTTTTGCATTCTCCACCAATCAAAACACCCGTTTTTGTAAAAATCTATGCTTTTTGCTTAACTCTTACTCTAACTTCTGATCAAACAACAGGCCCTTAGACGAACTTAATTCATGTCATATATTAGGTCCTTACATATGAAATTGACGTTTAGTATGGGAGGAACATAAAGCCGATTTTTTTTTATTATAATATATTTATTTAATCAAAGTATGTACCATTGCTATCTATGCACTTTTGCCATCTCATAGGTATTTCATCGATCCCTTTACTAAAAAAACCATTCGGACGGGAATCAATAAAATCTTTGAAGGCGGTTTGGACTACCCCATCGGAGTTGAATTTTTTCCTTTGCAAGAAGTTATCCAAATTTCGAAAAAAATGGTAATCTGTTGGGGCAAGGTCCGGAGAGTACGGTGGATGTCTTAGACATTCCAATTGAAGCTCTTCTAATTTGGTAGCCGTCTGTTGTGCAGTGTGTGGTCTAGCGTTATCATGAAGCAGCAGTGGCTTAGAGCGATTAACCAGCCTCGGTTGTTTAGCAGCTAGCTTTTCCATCATGGTTTGCAGTTGCTGACAATAGACATCTGCCGTAATCGTCTGGCCAGATTTAAGAAAGCTATAGTGAACGACACCAGCACTAGTCCACCAAACGCTCACAAGTAACTTTTTTGGAGTCAATTTTCGCTTGGGGCATGGTTTGGCTGGTTCGGCAGGGTTCAGCCATTGCGATGAGCGCTTCCGATTATCGTACAGGATCCACTTTTCAACACAGGTAATGATTCGATTTAAAATCCCTTCTTTATTGTGCCGGTTGAGTAATGCAACGCAGCAGTCAACGCGCGTTTGTTGATTTGCTTCACTCAATTCGTGAGGTACCCACCTTTCAAGCTTTTTCACCTTACCAATTTGTTTCAAGAGGATTAAAACAGTTTTATCACTAACACCGCAGCCTGCAGCTAACTCGGATGTGGTTTGCGATGGATCCGCTTCCACAATAGCCTTCAAGTCTTCATTATCAACTTTGGTGTCCGGCCGTCCACGGGGCTTGTTCTGCAGGTCGAAATTTCCAGAACGAAAACGTTGGAACCAAAAATGCACCGTGTTTTCTTTTGCGGCACCGTCGCCATACACATCATTAATCCTTCGAGCCGTTTCTGCAGCACTGGTGCCACGGTGGAACTCGTACTCGTAAATAACGCGATATTTCAAGTTTTTCATTTTGTAAACTGAGTGACGCAAAGAAAAAAACAATTGAGGAAAAAACAAATGAATTATAATTTTCAAAACACAAATACATGAGTAAATAGCTGTATAAATTTGGATTTGGAATTCCTAGCCAAAGAGAAGATATTTGAGATCAAATTTGCCAGTACGGCAAAACCTCAATTTCATATGTAAGGACCTAATATATGGGGTGTCAGATAGTTAGTTATCCAAACTTCAGGGACATCATCTTCATTCAATTTTGAATGGAAAATATTGTTACGCTTTGAGATAAATATACATCAACAGTTAAAGGAATTAATCAATTTCAGAGTTTACATTTTTGTCTTGTCTTTTGTAAAATTTGTAAAAGTGAAGCAAATTTATAAATTCATCCGCTTTAATACAACTGATATTGTCACATAGGAATGGTTAAAATGTTTGTATTAATTTTAATGTTTAATATTAATGGTAAATGTAATTTCAAAATCCGGTATAACACTTTTATAAAATGGCTTTATATATGTAATTAGATTCCCTCCAAAATTACCCTTTTTAAAATACCGTTTATTGGCTACCAACATTTGTGTATAATAATTTTAAGATGAACAACAAAACTCGCTATAATACTAGCTGATCCTTTCAATATCCATTATGGGGGAATCGACCAATGATGATTGAGCATTTGACAAAAATGTGACAGTACAAATGTGTGTGAAAAAATGAGAGACAAATTAATTATTTGACTATCCTTTCAAAGCTAGACATATTTGACTGTACTTTTAACAATTACAATTTATTGGTATTTCAAAACCCGCTATAACGCAATTTGACTTTCAAAACTCGTCATATATTTTTTTATCATAATAATTACATATTTGAGTTCAAATTAATAAAATAAATAATGACTGCATTTCATTCTAATGTATGTAAGTAATTAATTCTCCATTAATAATGACATAAGACAGTAATAATGATCGTCATTAAAATGTGTTAGGTTTTCTTGATCTTCTTGGAAATATAAAGTCGTGTTACAGCGGATATTATAACTCAGCGACTCATGTAATGTAGAAAGGAATGAACGTGTGCTCTTGTTGTTGAACTAAGTAAATTGTCCCTTTTGTTACTTGCATTTGAACTATTTGCTGTCACTTGACAAGTCATTATAGAACACCTGCACAATTTCTAGTACGCATATTGATTTGCAAGTTCAAAGAAAATGCATCAGTATGCTATTGACGTTACCTAGGGTGTTACATAGCGAGATAGAAATATGGCATAAAAGTTAACTCTGACAAGAACTTAGCAAGCAAAAAAAAATTCAAAAAAGTGACGCCTAGTATTCTATATACAGAAGTTTGGACAACTATTAAAACCAAAACAGTTATAAGCAGCCCAAAGGCAAGACGTGCCCTTAGATTTTGTACAATCATTTTTTCAAATAATATTGTTACGTACCTCATTGTACAGTCTCACGCAAGCCTTTATCGGAAGCACTTGACAGATATATGCAAAAATAAATAAAGTGATTTGTGTTTTTTACTAAATATACAGAATATTCACCTCCATTACCATAGCATAGTATAATCATAGATTATAATGCAAATTAAATTTTAAAATAATTGCATAAAAATTTAAGAACAGTTTTGAAAAACACAAAGTTAAAAAAATATATGCGATTGGTTTTAAACTTCGCTCTCAAAAGAATCTGCTTTCTAATCAATCGCTGTGCTGGTGATGTGAGGTGTGTAGATATTATCGTATTTATTATGTGTAAACGTAACAAATATACATATAAATAAATTTTAGCACTGTATAAAATAGATATGCTACCCATTTTTCATTACTAATTTATCACAGACAAAAATGGTATCTATTTTGTGAAATTTCATCTAATTTTCTTCTAAACACGATACACAGTTATAAACCACTACCTCCTTGCGCAGTGATCGTCGCAAACGCCTGTTCGTTTGAGTTGAAAAAACTGGGTGTCTTTCCTTCCTTGACGATTCTGAGGGCTTGAAGCACCCTAGCCGTGTCCAGTTCTTTTTCAGAGGCCTTTTCATTGTCCAGAAATATGTCCGACATTCTGACATTAAACTGTTCGATAACCTTGACTCGGTAATCCACGCAAGACGCTACGGGATTGGCCGTCAACCTCAGGTACTCCAGACAAGGGAGTTTACATATACACTGGACCTCTTCCACGTCAGATATTTGATTGCAGCTCACGTCCAGATTCTCCAAAGAGTACAATTTGCTGAATCCGGCGAGGGACGATATTTTATTTTGCGCCAAGTTGATGTGTGTGATTTTACCAATCTTGGAATGCCATTCGTCGCAAGTGGTGAACAAATTCTCACTTAGGTTCAGGTGAGATAAGTGAGGTAAACTCGACAAGTTTGATATTTCGGTGATTTTGTTTTTGTTCAGTATCAACTTTTGTAGTTTAGGTAAGAGTTTAACGCTCGTGTCAATTTTGACAATGTTGTTGGTACTCAGGTTCATTTCAATCAACTCCTTCCAATTCTGTAAATAATAAATGTACGGTTACGCTCACTCATAGTGAAAATCGCAGGGATTTCACCCTTGACAAATCATGAAATCAAAACCCATGTCCGCAAAAAGAAAAATTAAAATCTGTCATGCAAAAATACTTTCTTATCTTTAGTTACATATACATGCGCATGGCTTACATGTATATGTAACTAAAGTCTCCGAAAGGAAACTGAATGTTAACCTTCAGGTACCGGAAGATCGAAAAAAGGATGCGGGGCCGGAGCAGGGTACACAGTGACCCCAGTCAAATTTGCATTTTAATGAAGTATAATGGTTTGAAAATTCTACTTTATAATATTTTTAATCATATTTCTTATACATGCGAACAAGATTCTACTAAATATGTCATCATCTTACATTAAACCTTAGTATTTTGTTGTCATTTTATAAACAATAATGGTATTTTGAAGTCCCATCACTCACAAGCGCTTCGACGACAGAAGCTGTGTAAGCAGAATGTCGTAACCGTATAGTATAGAACAGTGGTTCCCAAAGTTGACAGGAACGCGACCCACCAAAAAAAATTTCAATTCTTGGGACCCACCTCCTGCCTTACATTTTCCCAATTCATATTGTAACTATGCGAAAGACTGTTCAATTAAGAAAAAAGAAAAACGTCCAAATATAATCAAAAATTTTCATTACGAAAAATATTAATATGTGATATTTTAATGGGAAGGATACATTTGTTGCCTATTTCTTGTCATAATAGCATTAGTGTCGACTTCAATTTTATTCACTTTTAATCGCAGAGAATTCGATACGTCCAATTTATTTTTGTATTTAGTCTTATTAGAAACCATGGCAGAAAATCTCACATCACATAAGTATGTGGTAGTGAAGGGGAGGAGGACTTCCATGGCTTCGTCAGAAAACCAGGCAGAAATATCAGCAACCAAAAGCCAGAATTTTGCTAATTGCTTGCGATTAGAAAAATTCTGCAAAGTATTTTTCAGCGATGTATCTTCTGATAAATCAATAAGCTCTTCATTTACTTTTGTTGATATTTCTGTTGGTATGTTGTCTTGAAATGTATTACAAATCCAATTTATCCTGTCGAACTTTTTCATCTCTTCTTCGAAGTAGGCGTTAAAGTTATTTTTCAACTCTGTTAAATGATTGAAAATTGCAGACACTACATTGATATCTGGTTGCAATTTGTTTTCTATAATAAACATGACATGACCCGGACGAGACGTGTTGCGCGGTTTTGGGACTGCGACCCGCCTAATATCCGCGCACGACCCACCAGTGGGTCGCGACCCATAGTTTAGGAAACACTGGTATAGAATATGTCTATGGAAAAAATAGAATTTTTCCGCTTTTGACTGTGTTATTACAAATTCTTAAGCTTATAAAACATCCTTATGCTCTCTTTAAAGTTCAAAATAATCACTAACGCCATTTTGGCTTTCTACCCTCAATGTGTAGAGTACAAAAAGTCAGCGTACTCATTAAAATGTCATTTGTAATCACAATCTTGATCCAGCATTGAAACTGTATTGTTTTGTAGTCTTGCTATATGGTGTTGAAAGTTGGACCTTCACTGAAGCAGAACTGAAAAAGCTTGAAACATTTGAAGTGGGTCTACTGACACATGCCAAAAATAAGCCGAACTGATAGATTGAGAAATGAGACCGCACTAATGAGAATGAAGGAAGACAGTGAACTCACTCATATCTTAAAAGATAAGGAAATTGATATATATTCATACAAGGAAAATCAAACAATGAGATTCTGGCAGAAGGAAAACCTCATGCTTGAAAACCCTAACGATTTTTATGACAGACGTCCTCGGCTTAAACGAGATCCACAGCTTAAACTATCATCGACAAGTTAATACAACCGGCCCTAGGTCAACAGAGAGATATGTGCGTTCAAGAATTTAGTTTGCATTTAATGTATATGAATATAATATGAGAAAAGTATATCTCACCAGCTGGTTAGAGTTTGTTTCAATATTCTTATGTATAATATCACAAAGTATAATATCGCTAATTTTCATTGAATTTGTCTTGTGCACTCTCAAAACTTTCAATGTGTCTCGTAAAGTTCCTGAAACATAAAAAAAATTGTTATTACAGTAAAACCCCGTTAATTCGAACCCCGATAATTTGAAATTCGCCATAATTCGACATTTTTAAAACTTGTAAGTCTCAAATTGTGAATTTCATAGTAAATTAACCCCGATAATTCGAAAACCCCAGTAATTCGTAATTCTAAATATTTTCTAGCCCCTTGCGCTGCAAATCAATACATTTTAGTTCGCATAATTCGAAATTTTTTTGAAATTTTACGAAATTGAAAAAATATTTCGAGTTTTTTCGCAAGTGAGAACAACAAATATGTCAATATCGGGTACATTCAAATGTCGCGATCTTTGTATTAGCATAATAAACATCGCGTTTTCGATATGATTTCTCGAAATATGAAAAACAGACATTTTTCACAAAATTAATGACTTTTTCATGAGTTTTACGATTCTTGGCGTATTTTGCAATCAATTCACGGTACCTTATGGAATGCCCCTTTTTTTTTATTTTTTATTTTTTTTTACGCTTCAACAGGCCAGGAGGCCCAATTACAGAAGCGAAATACATCACAAAACACCCAGGCTTGAGTAAATCACATAGATTAACATTGTGACCTCACTGGGAATCGAACCCGGAACCCTCGGTGTGGAAAGCCAGTGTCATACCCACTGCCCTACGAGGGCGCTACGAGGCTTTTCTATACATGTTGTGTCGCGATCCCTAAAATTAGGGAATCCTGTTTATGCTTTCTTCAGTTGGCTGCCTTCTGCCTTGATATGCGCAGATAGTTTTGTTTGCGGCGTTTGCGCTAATCCTAAACGCGTTTTAAATTGTTTCTCATGTTTTTAAATTTGTCTTTATTATTATTATTATTATTATTATTATTATTGATAATGGGCAGGCAGCTTAAGCTGATAGGCCCATATCACTGTCTCTCATTTGAATATCCAGCCTATTCTTAAATTGGTTGACACTGGCTGCAGACACAACATCCTCGGGCAAACTGTTCCACATATTGACCACTCTATTGCTTAATGCATGCTTTCTTGGGTTACACGAGAACCGAGACTTGTTCAACTTCAGATGATGTCCTCGAAGGCCCACATTAGTGTTAAATGCAAACATATCTGTCATATTAGGAATATTGTAGTAGCCCGATAGAATCTTGAATGTCTCGATGAGGTCACCTCTTGCTCGTCGCTCCTGAAGAGTGGGCAGTTTCAATACTCTCAGCCTTTCCGCATATTCCAGGTTTTTAAGACCCAAGGGCAATTTTGTGGCTCGTCTCTGAACATTTTCCAGTAAAACTATATCTTTAACAAAATATGGATTCCAGATCTGAGAGTTAGTTTTATTTTGTTCGATTTTTTTTCAAATCACTGTGTTTGTGTTATTAAAATGTTTAATTTTCTTTGTAAGGTGTTATTAGTGACTTATCTTCACGTATTTATTGACATTTGTATTTCTAGTAACCGTGCATTGCTGGTTTGAGCTGGAAAAAAGGCGGAATCAAAAGTTAAACTCATGTGAAGATTGAAGAAGCGTTCCATAAATTCATGTGTAACTAAAAAAATTTGATTATGGCCATCCATCCACGGAAAAAAAAAGGTTTTTTCGCAAGTGAGAACTGCAAATATGTCAAAATGCCGCTATCTTTGCATTAACATAATAAATATTGCGTTTTCAAAGTGATTTCTTTAAATATAAACATAAATATAACAAAATTAACAGTTTTACAAGAGTTTTACAATTTTTGGCGAATTTCGCAATCGCACCGTGATTTTTTTTTGTACCTAAAATTTCGAATTAGAATTCGAAATTTATTTTTTGGGTCCCTTGAATTTCGAATTAACGAGGTTTAACTGTATATTATTTTATTAAAACATTTAAATTTTCAACACCTATCACATATATATTATAAATCCATTTATGATAGAGTAAAGAATGAAGATATTAGGAATGAATGTAAAGCTGCTCTTAGCATAAATAATAGAAATAAAAAGGGTTGCTCAGATGGTCTGGGCATATTGAACAAATGAGTGAGGAAAGAGAGAGCGACCGCGGAAGGCGTGGCATGTTCATCAATGCGTGCTCAACAATCATCGAGCTTGCATGCGAAGATGTATGAATTAGGGATGTTGCGAATGTTCGTATCCGCAATTGCGGAACATCAGCATGGATTTGGACATCCGCATAATCAATGCGGAGCTTTTGCGGATGCGAATGGGTTGCTTACGCGATAGAAGAGTACATTTTTACATGTTTGAGCGTTTTTAAACGTAAAAGATGCGTTAGGTCTCTATATTAAACAACAGCGACATTGAACCATTTTTGCCAGAAGAGTGGAAAATCATAAAATGCTATGTTGAACTGTTGTAACCTTTTGAAAGAACTTGACGGGAACTAAGCAGCTCTCAGACCCTCATATCATCAGTGATTCCAATACATAATTCAAATGCTTATGAAAAAAATTATGACCATTTAACAAAATTCACCAGCCAGTGTTCCTAGTGAACAATTATTTAGTAGCGCGGGATCAATATATTAAATATAATGCGCCAATTTTTAAATTTAAGTACTAAAAATTTGAATATTTTGTAAAAATATTCAAAAATTACCATCTCTTTCATTTATTTATGTCATTAAACTAGGTATCTCTTAAAAAACTCGAGATCCGCGGATGTTAAAAAATACGCATCCGCAACATCCCTAGTATGAATGTGAATGAGACGATAGTTGTATCAGGACAGAAGAGTGTGGCACTCCATCCTCTTTGCTTACCCCCATGTGGAAATGACGTGATAGTAAGTATATTATAAATTAAATAAAAATCATATAGGCTTACTTAAGCAATTTTTTAGGTACGTTAAAAACCTGATTCATGATTGTGTTTATCTAAAAACCCAGCCACAATGTGGTTTATGTCATCTTGATAGCGACTATTGCTAGAAGTGGATATTTTATAATTGTAACACTAGGTTACAAAATTTATGATAAAAGATGTTTGTTAATGTTACCTGTATTTGATATATTCTGCAACGGAAATTTCAATATCAGTAGTTCTGTAAGCGATTTAAATGGAGTCAAATCAAAGGAGAGTTTATTGGGTATTATATTACTTGTCCCAATTTTTTGGTCACTTCCTTCAATATGTAAAGTTTTCAATTGTGAACAAAAATCCAGGACATGGCTGAAGTCGTATTTACTGTCCACCAACTCAAAGGAAGAACAGGGTTGCTTCAAACGCTCACTGATGGCATAAAGCTGAAAATATATATTTTTTTTAAATATACATTTAACAAATTTTCTTTACAAATTACCATAAACTAATTTGTATAAACAGAATACTATTAATTGTAATTAATTAACTCAATAATGCACATAAAAATAGCAACTTAAACAATGCCACATTATTGGCGGATGACTGTTAAAGCAAATTGACAGTTGGAATACACACAAAAAATTTAGTATGTCAGTGAGTATAGAATTAGTAACAGTGTCGTTTCTGTAAGTTCTCACCAAAAATTAGACCTTTCGAAGAAACAGGCTGTATGAAAATTTTATCTGCCAACTACATAAATATAGCGTGAATGTAATACGGCTTCAGTGGGAAAATATTCAGTAAGACTTTCTTAAAGATTCAAAAACAAATTTGAAGCACGCAAATAAGTAAAATAGAAGAAGCATTGATATGAAGTTGTGTACAAAAACAGTCAAAAATAATGAAAGGCGTAAACTCTAGCCGTAGCCAAGGAATACAGCTAGAATTTTCAATTGTCTTTTTTATAAGATAAGGATTATTTAATAAACATTTGTTTCCCAGAATCTTTAGAAATGCAAAGCTTTTTTACTTGCACATGCTGCACACCACTGTCAGAATATGATAATTTTGTAAATTTGTAAGAGAATTATAAAAATGAAACTGATATTTCAATTCTAAATGAATCAATGAGAAAACCATAAAACTAAATAAATGGGCGCCCAATACGCACAAAATAGGCAAATGGATTCACACGGAATAGGCAAATATTCGGCGAAAAAGACAAATGGGTTTAAAAAAATCCATTTTATTTTGCATATTTTTCTTCTTTAATTTTGTTTACGTCCATTGCTAAAAGTAGGCCTCCCTTGTTGCTCTCCACGTTTCCTGATTCTAACTAACGAAATTACCATAGCTCCTTTTCGCCACGCAAAAATTGAAGACTGTATGATAATTATAGCTTTATCAATAAACTGGATACCGGCATGGAAAGTTCCAAATTCGAGCTCTAGTGATGATTATATTTTAATTTTCCGGTGACGACCCAAACAAATTCACGAAGACAGACTTATTATGTCGTAATATATTATTACAAGTGGAGCCACTCAGTGGCAGCATTCATCTTCAACTAGTCACACAAAGATAACATAGGTAACAGGTACTAGAAATGATAACAATAAATTATATTTACAAAATATCTACAAAGTAAACGCGGTAAGTGTTTAATTAAATGCAATTCAAACTTGACAAGAATCTATTGAAGTCTTTTTGGGTGTTCATAGGGCTTTTGACCTATCGTACAGCTGGTTTAAGTAATCACTCTACACAATGTAACGTTCACCAATTCCACCCATGATTAAACTATGAACTCCCAAAAATACTTTCACTACATACTTACATAATATAAAAAAAAGCTTTGTCTCTATGAGACATCTATAATATATATCTTGATTAATGATGTCCCTCTGGGGATAAAATTCAGTTTTGTGTTCTTGAGAAATTTGAACACTTACTTAAGTACTTAAAATATTCTGGATGTTAAATGTTATTTTAATATATACTAAATCAAACTTAATTATACACACACAATGAGTTATTTTGTCACTACTGTATATATGTAGTTTTGAGAGAAGCAGTCTTTCTCATCATCAAGTGTGATTAATAACTAGCACAAATACAGAATTTTTGTTAACCTATTCGGGTAGGGTATCGGATTTGATTGCGTAGTGGAGGGATATTTGGTGATAAAAGGGAACAAGCCAATAATTGTTTTCTTTTGTAAGCGTTTTAGGATTTAGGATTTCAACATTTCCAAATTGTTCATTATCAATCCTTTGAACCGAGTGGATTAATTTTAATTTATGACTTTTGAAAGTACGTTTGGTATCACCTATACGGTTAGCGAATTTCGAGAAGTTATGATTTTTTAAACAAAGGCGATGTTCTTTTATTCTTGTAAATGTTATGTTGACCAATGTAATTGATTTGCACATAAAAATTGAGAGAATTCACATTGAAACAGTTTTTGTCTACAGCGCAATCTGTTTTGTAATGATTGACAACAGACACACCTAAACCTTAAACAATACCATGCACAGGCCATACGATTTCTTCTTTTACCTACGTAAAGAATAAATAAATATATATATATATATATTGCACTTCAATAAATAAGATGACATACCTCTAGTGGGCGGAATGTGTACATATTTGATATCTCAAGTAACCTGTCTCCGTCTGTATAAAGTTTCATTGCCAAGCTTTGCAACAGAAACACAATGTCATATTCCTGAAAATTGAGAAATTTTGCGAAATCCCGCGGCATTGTTAGCTGGAGATAGTTGAACACATTTTTTAAATATCCATCCAATCCTTCTCTTCTTTGTTCGACGAATTTTGGACACTTATTTCGAATGGCTTTCTTTGGAGGAATCAAATCCTTAACCACGCCATGGTCCGCCACCAGCTTTAAATGCAATTCATCGAAATCTTTATATCTGTGAAGAACAGTCCAAGTAATGTGGTTGATTTTTACTCGAATTTTATAGAGCGTAACATTATCAACTTCTTCCACGTCGTAAACATCCACACTGGCGTCATCTTTGTATTGTGTAAAACAAGACATGCTTAATTATTAGTAAATATTTTTGAAACAAGGATTACACTTGAAAAAAAAATAGAAACAAATATCCAATTGCATAACTCAAAACACAACAACCTCACTCACGTCCATCATCAAAACCACAGATGACCACAGATCACTGAAACGTCATCGCTAGCTATAGTAGCAAATAAATAAATAATAGCTGTCATTTCTCAGACTGTCATACAATTTTGTATGACTAATTAATTAATAAGTAAACAGCCATATATATCATTTTATTAAGTATGTTTTTGAACCTATTTACTAGGTAGGTACTTCAATAGGCCTGTATAAATTATTAATTAAATTGAGCTGGTCGACCGGGGAACGGAACGGGCCACCGGGACAGCACAGTTTGCGGTGCCCACCGCTAGGACGACCACGCGAGGGACGGTCGCGTGTGCAATACGTAAGGACCGTCAGAGCAAGTCGACGAAGATGAAAGACGATCGAGGAAGAGGAGCGAGCAGCCCGGTGGACGCCGGGGAATCCACCACGACCAAGGCCGAGTGCCATGCAGCCGCCGGCCGGGGCCCCGCCCTACCACGATGAGGATTCTGGCGGAGAACAGGCGATCGCTGGAAGCGAAGGCCAAGACAGGTTCCTAATGGTGGACGGACTCCGTGAGAGCATCACCCTGGGGAGCGAGTGGCTGAAGGTGCAGCGGGCGGTGGTCGATTTTTACAGGGGATGTCTGCACTTTGGGGTGCACGAGAGGGCGACCGCCCACCTGCTGGTAGCCGGACGGCTTGGCGGGCCGAAGTGAAAGGGACGGAACTGCCGGCGATACCACCGCTGCCGGAGAGTGAAAAAAGCGGAAGCTGTACAAGCAACTGGAAGGCATGCTGGCGGACGGCATGATAGAGGACAGCAGATCACCTTGCTTCTCAGTGATGATGGCTCCGAAGAAAGGGGATGACGAGTACAGGTTCTGCGTGAACTACCAGCGCCTCAATGACGTCACAGTGGGGTAGATATCGCCCCTACTGGTGATCCACGAGACCTTGAAGGACCTAGGAACTGCCAAGGTATTCACGACCCTAGATCTGAAGAAGGGGTACTGGCAGGTACCCTTGGCCCCTAAATCAAAGCACCTGACAGCGTTCGCCACCCCGGTCGGCGCATGCTATCAATTCAGGGTGCTACGTTTTGGCCTGAAGGAGAGCGCTGAGACGTTCCAGCGCCTTATGTGTTAGGAGGTCCTAGCCGGTTACCTCCGGAACTTCTGCCTGGTGTACATCGATGATATCATCATCTACTCACCGGACTGGAAGTCCCACAAGTACCTCTTTCGGCTTTTCTGTTCGAACAGCTCCAGTAGTTCCATCTCCGCTGCGCGCCGGACAAATGCACATTGGCGGCGGACAGCATAGAGTACTTGGGGCACAAGGTAGACCCAACCGGGAACAGGCCCCAAGCCATACACGAAGGGGGCATAGCTGTTGCCACCCCACCCCGAACGAGGAGGGAGTTGCGCGCTTTCTTGGGACTCTGTTACTGGTTGAGGGAATACGTGCCCAAGTTCGCCGAGATGGCAGCCCCTCTGACGGACCTGATCAGCCCCAAGAGGCCGTTCAAATGGTCGCCTGCTGCCCAAGAGAGCATGCAGCGGGTGCAGCGGGCATTGACGGGCCCGCTGTCCCTGGCGCGACTGGACCCCGCCCGCGAGTTCACTGTGCAGACAGATGTCAGTAAGCTGGGAGTGGTGGCCATCCTGTACCAAGCCCGGATCGATAGCGGACGGGACATCGTCTCGTATGCCAGTTCTAGGTTCAGCCCGGCCGGTTAATCTGAATCATTTCTATCGCCCTACCCCACCCCGGTATATCAACATCATATAAGGGAGCGTCCATAAACTACGTGGTTCCGTTTTCAATCCCTCCCTTCCCTCATATAGCCTTAACGTGTCTTTTGCTTTGACACCTCCCTACTCTACAAATGAAACGTAGTTTGCTGTTTATTATTTGATGTAAAATGCACATTTTCATAATCAATGAGAACAAAATAAATTTAAAAATTTAAAATGTATAAAACAATGTTGATGATTTATCAATTGCATATTCTGTACCGTTTTAATTTTGCCTAATAAAATAAAGGAAAGAATTACTCTGACCCCTCCCTTCCCCTCACGTATCCCAGCGAAGCATTCTACCTAACCTTTCCCCTTGATTAGGTCAAGCAGTTTATAGAGAGGTTTTGCACTTATGAAAAAAAAATCTCCTTTTTGCACAACTATTGGCTCTACATGGAAAAGAACAGATCATCACAAAATAAGATGATCATATCAAAGCTCTCTTTGAAGCAATTTTAGATTTAAATATACTAAAAAATAATGGAGACTTTATTTTGAATGTCTCTGGAGATTATAGAAGCACCTAATGACAAAGGTTATTCCTTTATTGATTTCTGGGTGACATTTTGTTATATTACAACCATATTCTTTTAAATATTATATTTAAATGTAGAGGTACCTATAGTCAAACCCAGCGATTTTTTTATTATTTTAACATTATAAAAATCACTGCGCCGTAAACATAAGAGAACAGAGGGATCGATCTAAGGATGGGCGACGCTACATAGTCGGGCCTATGTCGTAACATTAGGCAGACTTGCGCTGCATAACATTAAAGATTCTTTGTTCCATACTTATTTTCCTTATTTTTACACTTTCACTGGCTCGAGGAGCTTAACTTCGGGAGAAATAAACATCAAAAGTACAACTATTTGCTCTTTCATTCCATCGAATACCAAACCTTCCCTAAAATTATATAAATTTTTGAACACTGCATTTTTTCAAAGTTCTCAAAATATTACCTCTCTAAGCCAGCTTAGCTTAATTTGAAAAAATAGTAAAGATGTGACATTCGTACAGAAGAATTGATAAGGCGACTGTAGGCATTCGAGATGTGGATCTACAGAAGAATAATCAAAATAGGCTGGATGGACAGAGTTAAGAATGAAGATGTTCATTCGGATGAATAAAAAAAAACTTCAATACCTAGGACATCTGAAGAGTCATCCAGCGAAGTACGAGATCTTGCATTTCATAATGCAGGGAAAGATTTCCGGAAGACGGGGCCCTGGAAGAAGGAGAACATCATGGCTGAAAACCTGAGACAGTGGTTTGGCCAGTCTACTGTAGAGCTGTTCTGGGTCGCAGTAAACAAAATCCTCAATAGCCAACATGATAGCCAACGTTCGTTGAACGGACAAGGAACGAGAAGAAGAAGACATTCTATACAATTTTTCTTTATAATATAATAGAGAAAATATTTATTTTTAGTCCTCACCTCATTATCATTAAAGTAAATTGCAACACGATTAATTTTTTTTGTATTCTTGCTCAACCCAATGTGATGTACAATTCTCTTTCAAATTTCCCTACACTCGACAAACAGGACATTTCTGGGATTGTTTACTATAAACCATATGATAACTATGCGTACATGTGTGGTACAATATATTATACAAAAAAACTTTTAATGCTTCAAAATTAATGTGGCCTAAAACATGACATTGAAAAACTGCGCCAATTCATTTTCATTAGATTACGTAGTATGTAATGTATATTGAATCTGTACAATGTGCAGAATATATCCATATTTGAAGCAGGTACCTACTCTGGAAAAAATATTTGTCAAATAAAATTTAAATTATTTATAAAAAGGCTAGATTGATATCCCGGTAGAGCCCTGCCTTAAATCACTCTTCATTGCAATCAATTGCAATTCATAGTGATTTAAGATCGAGTAGCTAGATTTTTATTACAGGACATTTTCGCTTTCTTTTCAATTGGGGTCGTGCCTGGCTGCGTGGTCAAATGCCGCTTGGTATGTGAGCCGCCGTAGTGATAGTTGCAGGACTGTCAATTTGTCATTGGCGAATTCGCTTTTTTCTAGTTTGGTCTAAATGAAATTGTCGGCGTAATTTGAATCAAATTATCGAGGAATATACAAGACTGGTGATTGCTTAATAGGTAGGTTTTACGAAATGGCCATTATAATAGTTTGCCGCAGCCGATAAAATGTCAGAGGGAGGTTCCTTTTTAATGAGCGAGACCTATCGCAATTGTCATATTTTGTGTGATCGAATAGTATTTTTTCAAAATGTCACGCTATAAATAGTTTGCAGTGTTTCCACGAAAGTCACAACACCCGAGTTATTTTTTCTTTCACAGAGAAGAATTGATAAATTTTGTATGAAATATAACATTTCCTTATTTAGTATTGTGGTGTTGGCTAATTTTTGTGCTTATCTGCTGAATGCTGTCTGCATATTCGTATGTGTTATTTGTTGATAAGGGTTTTAAATAGTTGTGCTGGATGTTAGTGATTGTGGGCGTTCTGTGAAATGTGTTGAGTTCATGAATTCAGTTGCATATCTATACAGATAACTTGGTTTTTCTCAAGGGCCAGGATGCCTGCTGTCCGGGGAGATGGGATGCGAGGACTGGCGGTGTTCATTGCAGACATAAGAAATTGTAAGTGCTTGTTTCTTTTGATTTATAACTTATATTGATTTTTTTTTAAAGTGTCATTGACTTTCTGTAAAAATTGACCAGTTGTTTAGTTTTTTTACAAATATTTTTATGAATATTGACATAGAATCGGTGAATGCATATACTGAAATGTAAGAAAGTTGAAATAAATTGCCTATGATGGACCTAGTAAACTATTTTTGTAGTATTCTGGTGGAAAACTACTGCGCCAAATGCAACCATTGCTTGCATAGTTTTGCTATAATCTCCAATTAGCTTTCCTTTTTTTATGTTTTTCTTAGTATGCCAAATCCGTTCCCTCCGATCATCCTAGTATAGGCATAAGCATAGAAGTTACTATGTATTTCATTTTATTAAATGTCGCCTTATTACTTACTCCTTTATCATGATTCAGATTGTAATTATCAAGCATAATAATTTCATTATTTGTTCATCCGTCCATCTGTCTGTCTGTTCCTGTAACTTTGTGTAACGTCCGTAATTTCGTTCAAATTCATAGCTAAAAAAATGAAATTAAATGGTCGGAGATGGGGCTTGGACCCTGGGCCAGCAAATCCAAAGGCAGCAACGATGTTGCTACCACTACCTCTTTGCAGACCTTCAAAAAGATACTATAAATATATACTAGGGCTTAGCAAAGACGCAAACCAATGTTCCGTCATTTTTGATGGGTAACAGGTATTACATAATTACAGATAGGTAATCTGAATTTTTTTTACTTTAATTTTCTTATTCCATTCTCCCACATGGCACTTAATGGAATATATTTATCACAGCGGCTTGCAGTTATTACTTTTAAATGCCATGAGTTTGTTTACGCCCCAAACCATGTGCTTGATTACACTCACTTATTATCGTTGCAGAGACAGGATTAAATACGATTATCAATGTTGTGTATTTAAAGTCAATCTGCTATGTATGGATGATAATTCTAAGCATTTTATAGACGATCAAACCTTATAGGTTTCTACTGAAACCCACTATTAAATACAGTGTTAGTAAAAAATTTTAAAACACCTAGCATTTAAAAGGATAACTAGAATTTCCATAAAAAAATTGAAATAAAGTTACAATTATTCTATTATTCAAATTTTAATATACCTACCTATAATCAGGGGTATGCTGCTATGGGTTCGCACTGACTGGCAAGCCGGTTGCTAAAGAAAATTTGTTTCGGAGAGCTGGTTTTTAAAATATAGATTTTACCATTTTATATTTTACAATATAATTAATACTGTTGAACCGAATACTTGGAAATTAGATAAAATTGTCAATCCGTCGATAGCTGACGAAGATAATGTTAGGAAATTCTGAGTGAAATTATTAAGTTCAAAATAAATGTAAATAATTTTAGAGATTATATCGATAATATTGGAATAATCCAAGACTATGGTCCCATTGTTCATACAATAAAAATAAGTATATCATTATATAATTTAACGTCCTGTTAATTTAATCTAACTAAAATAATCGTAATCTAAATTAAATAAACCAAACCTAATAACCAAACCTAATAACCTAACCTAACCTCATATATTGCCTATGAAATGTCAAAATATGCAGTGCATTTTTCGGAACTTTAAAGTGTAATATCTTATTTAATACTTACTATTTAAACGTAAATTATCTTTCATTTTGTTATTAGCACATTCAATAATATATTAAAATACTCATTTTCGTTGTATATGCAATGGGACCATTATCTTGGATTTAGCCATTCGACATATATCAAACATAATGACCATTAGTTTGATAGGTTTGCCACTGAATTCATGGGATTCCCACTTAATCATAACCATTCGTTAAATCATGACTCAGAAGTCACCATAACACAGTAAATGATAGACGAATAAGACCCGTCACGGTTAAAGTTTCAAATGAAAATCAAAACACCATTTGGAATGAATTTATGTAATGTAAATAATTTTGTAGTGTATAATTTATTTTTTTTGAAAAAAAAATTGTTTAAAAATTGGGGGTTGGTGTTTACCTAGGTGCGAGCTGGTTGATAGAATTTTAGTTCACTACCTATAATAATATTCTGTCAGATAAATGTTCAGTTTCTCCTTTTTACCCACAATGTATGTTCACAAACAGCTCTTGCTTCAAAATACTTCAAACGCCTAATAGATTGCGTCTTGACATAATGATGGGATATCTGCATTTGAAGACTGGTGTGATCATTTTTGGAAATTGGAAAATTTTAATTATTACTGAGTTTAAATTTCTTATTGTAATATTACTAAAGGTAAGGCTCTACCCATTAATCAGATTTTATGTTGATACAGATATGAAATTAAAAATTAAAAGTGTGCAAAGTTAAGATATATACAAATTTTAAAATTTGACAGATGTGGTTGTCTATCATGGATAGAATTGGTTAACGTTACACTTTGTAAAGTGATCACTTAAGCCAGCCATACGATAGATCGTAAGCCCTATGAACACCTAAAAAGACTTACCTTTTAAATCGCCTACGGTTCGCTTCTTTCAACAACATTTTTTCCCGGTGAAATCCATTTACATTTGAATGGTCATCTTAATAATCAGAATTGCAGATTCTAGACCATGGAGAACCCCAAACATCGAAGGCTCACCCCAAACTCCAAAGTGACAGTTTGGGTGCTATGTCATGTTTTCTCAGTTCTGCTCTTTCAGAATCTTTCAGCTGAAATAATCATTAATTATCACACAAGATGTATTTTTTTAAATTGAATTTTCAAAAGTGCAAACTTATGGCCCCCCCTATAGTATTAAAAACATTTTTATTTATTGGTAATATTATTTTTCAATTTGTACTATTTATTTAAGAATAAAACAAAGTGAAAGTAGCTAGCTATGTAACTAGTACGCTTCATCCTCATCTTCACTTTTGACCTTTTTTTTGTTACAACCTTTTTCTTGCTGGCTCAAAGTCTATATTGTGGTCCATAGTGTCACTCTGTACTACTAATTCATATTAATTTCGAATTGTACTTTTGGCTCTCGTATCTTATTTATTAGACGAAATCTGCTGTGAATTTTTTTTATCTTTTAAGTAGTATTTTTCTTAGTGAAACCGCATTTAAAAAAACTGCAAATATTGTGCGTATTTATAACTTTATTTTGCCAAATATTGCCACTTCAAAACTACTCCATTGACTATAGAGGAGTTATTCGCATGTTAATTCAATATTAAATATAGTAAAACTGCCGGATAGGCTGGATACTGGATAGTTACCGGGTATCTGTTCAATCTCTATACTCTCTCTTATCGAAATTTCAAGCACAGCCCTTGCCAGTACTCTTTGAGCAATTTTTAAATTTCGTAATATATTTAGAGTAAGGTACTAGGGGCAGGTTGGCTATATATAGTCTTTAGCTCCAGATTTCAAATTTTCCAGTCCAGCTGAATACGTCTCTTCATTTGGCTCTCTTAATTTTGCTTCCCTATTTGTACAGTTGTACGAACAAATGAGTAGGTACTGAACTCGCCAAGACGCTGGCCAGCGAGGCGTTTTACGGTCAATTAAATTGAATTTAATGCCATTCGTTTAAAACAGTGTTATTATGATTAAATCAACTCTGTTAATTTCACACTGCATGTGCTATTTTATATTGCAATCAGCAATTATGGTTGTATTATGAATCATCAAGATGTGACTTCATCACAGCTTCTTTTTTCCAAATATTTGAAGATATTTTGTAATCCTTTTCATCAGTTATTTTTAATTAAAGCCTTGTATTGATTTATGGTCATTATTTATTTGTTTCTGAAAATATACTTTTTATTTACTATTAGCGGATACACTAACCTATTTTGAAAATAACAATATTATTATTTAAGGTTTGTTACTTCAAAACTAAGAAGTGAAAACAAAGCTATTATTAGAGATAACAAAGCTATTAATATTTATTTTAATATCTATTCTATCTGACAAAATTGCAATCATGAAAGTGTATCAGAATACATTACACATTTAATATATGTTTGATTAATATAAAATGTCCTTAATTTGATTTTCTTTTGAGTAATCTGATACGTAGCGGTAATCTAAAATCTTGGTGATGCTCTATGATTTATCTATGAAGAATTTGTCTTTTTTTTCTGAAGAATTGCATTCCTCAGGGACGTTTTCTTTTCTCAAGCAGTCTTTACATATATCGCGATTTCAATTTTAAAGGAAACTGTTACATTGATGCGAAGTACCGTTTTCCTTTAATTATATTATTGAATTAGCTGGATATGCAATCTTTTTGCTCTGAAAGTACATTTTTCAAAAAAAAAAAAAACAAATATGTCCATTCCTATTGTAGAATTTGTATTGTAGGTAATTATTTGAATTATATCCTGTGTAATTATTGTAATTACGCTTTATGTGTTTCGTGCCTGCCTTGTGATGGGTTTTAAACACTAGCAAATAAATACTGCATAGCATCCTTAGCGTATCAATAGAAAATATTCTCCTGGGTTTTCTTCGTTTCTACATCCCTAATATTAGTCGACATATTATACAATAATTCTTAAATAAATTTTTTTTTTTATATACTGAATGTTAAGTGCCCGTTTTAGAGAAGGAAACACCTTTAAAATTTAATTTATTTTTCAACACAGTCACCTATCAGCTTGATACTCTATAGATGTTCCATCTTTTTTAATTCTTCACTTTGTTCTCTTCACACTTCTTTTCTCACGCGTATTCCCATTCAAGAAAAAGGAATCAGTTTAGTGACTGATATTTCTTTTTTACTTGGTTGCAATCAAACACAAATTTTCCCACTTTCTACAGCTATCAAAACAAAAGAACTCAATAATTCTGTCTCAATAAAAAAAATGGCCGCATATCCATTTCCGTGGAGATCCTGCACCGTGACTGAGATGCAACATTTTCCATATGTCTGTCTGTCCGTCCATCCGTCCGCCGTAATTTTGTGTAACGTCCATAACTTCTTTATAGTACATTTTTTTATTTTTGAATAAATAAATAAATAATTATTCCTTAGAAACCGACATGTGAAAGTACCGTCATTTTTGTCGGGTTACAGCTAGTAAGTGATAATTTACAAAAAATCATGATCAATTTTGTAATTTGTAAATTTTGTCTGTGATATTACAACTGTTGATCCGATTGATTCCTTAAAATTTACTCACTGTTACTAGCTGTTCCTAGAAACAAACTCTTTATCTTTTTACTGTATTGAATTTGTTTACGTACACACCTAAATACTCATTCATGCTTGCGAGTTAATGTTTGTTTAGGAATGTGAATGAGTCAGAAATATATCCGCATTGGTTTCTATTTGAAGAAAAAGTGAAGAATTATTTTACTGATTAAATTTCCTGATTATTTTGCAACGTAAATTATTATGTGTAGTTTTATATATGTTTTTTGCTCTTTGTTTTTGGATTAATATTGATTATAAATTCTCTCAGGTTCCGAATCTTTTGTGTAGAGTTTTCTGAGCTTTTTTATCGTGTATCTTTAACTTCTCTGTCCGGCATTTCGAATCCCATTGTGGGGTCCATCATCGGGGCTTACGTTGTTGATGAAACATCGGCTAGAGAGACACATAGCAGAATAGCCCAGAAAACTACACAAAAGTTTTTTTTAGTTATAATTATATTATTTATGTGTGTCATCTGTCAGTGTTACAATACAAACTTAATGACAGCTGTCCATGTCGCATGGCAACACTAAACAAGCACCAGTTCTTTATGCCACACAGTAACATTAAACATAAATTGACAGCTAGCCAATTGAACATGTAACCTAGTTCAGATAACTTGGCAGTGAAATGCTCAGCTCTCTTGACCTTCTCCGTAGAAGTCAGGCCTCAGGCGGATAAGGGGCGACAGCGTCGACGATACTGGTACCGACACGTACAGAGAATGAGTACGGCAAGAATTCTGTGCATAGCTCTGCCTGGCATACCAGATGGACAGCGTCCACTTGGGAGATCCCCAAAACGGTGGAGAGGTAGCATTAATTCCGCATCACAAGAGGAAACTCCTGCACAAACAGACTCTCGAGTCCAAATAAAATTGGAGAAGAAGAGATTGGTTGAGTTGAGCCACCATTATAAATTGGCATGCGAGGGAGGGCGTCCCTGTCGCGAAACAGAAGTTGCCAGGGCGTAAATTTTTTACACAACACATAATATACAGAGTGTCCAGTACATTGAAAAATATATTTTATGATATTGTAATAGAAATTTGGTCGGCCAACTCAAGAAACAAACGCCGCTCTGACTAGAGTCCTGTCAGACGGTAAATATTGGTTCATTATTTGCTTTTTCAGCTTTGCAAAACTTTAAAACTACATTGGCAATTGTTCTTGCACCACCTGCAAGTTCCAATGTTGCCGCACGCCAATTTACGTTGGTCAAGCTCTAACTGCCCACACGTCACATTGAAAAGTTAGGGTCCAAAAGCGTTACATTATGAAATCACATAAAAACATTTATCCTTAATGTTCAAGTTTTTTGTTTGTAACCTTGTGGAAATTCATTTTTAATATTTTTAAAAAATGAGGGTAAACAACGCTGTTTTATTCCACTATATTTATTTTGAATTGTTAGAACGTTTTCGGGATTTCTCCCATTGTCAATAACAACACGTTTACCTTTTTTTTTTAAATATTTATCCTTATGTATTAGCAAAATGCTTTGAAACGAAGTTTGTATTAATTTGAAATTACAAAATTGGTGAATCTTTTATCATCAATTTCTCCCAGACCTTTTACATAAAACTCGTATTTTGTGATTAATTATTTATTTGACTATTTTTGTGTGATTTAGGCAAGAGCAAAGAGGCGGAAATCAAGAGAATCAACAAGGAGTTGGCCAACATACGCAGCAAATTCAAGGGTGACAAGACCTTGGATGGGTACCAGAAGAAGAAATATGTCTGCAAGTTGCTCTTCATCTTCCTTCTCGGCCATGATATCGACTTTGGCCACATGGAAGCTGTCAACTTACTTTCTTCCAATAAATATTCAGAAAAACAGATTGTGAGTATCAAAAATTGATAGATTTTCCTTATTGTTGTGTTCTTTTTGTGTGTATTCATGGAATTGGTGAGCAAACTTATAACGAGAAATTACATTTGACTTCTTCAATCTTCAAAGTGGTATTTCATTGTTTTACATATTGTATGTTTGCATTGATTACTGTGTTATAAAATAGCAACTTGGAAAACGTTTAAATTTAATCCTTTTTTTATTGTTTAAAATATGTTCTGTACTTGTTCTTTTTAATTTGATTATCAACAGAATCATTAAAAATAACCTTCCGGTACTGGCTGTAATAATCAGGTAGATTTCGTCTGTGTGTAAGTTTCCCATTATAGAAATATATTTAGATAAAAAATTAATGCATTCAAATTTCCTGGGATTTGCATCAAGTGACCTTTTGCAGTAGCTACCAAAATCTGCCTAAATTATCATTTTTTCACTGAAATTGGGACCCTTGGAAAAATTTCATATTAGATATTGAAACCAAATATATTTTAAAATTGCGATTAAAAATAACACTTTTAACTGAAAATTTTCTTTTTTTTTCTACTTACCATATATACAGTCGAACTCGGTAATAAAGAGCGCGACGGGACCAACTAAATTTGCTCCTTATAGCCGGGACTCCTTATATCCGGGATAAGTAAATTTCACTTTCTAAATTTTTTTATTGTGTGATGTTATTTTCAAAAGCAGCCAAATAAACATCCATATTTTTCCAGAGCGATGAAACTGTAGAAGACGATAGTGAAAACATTTTACAGACATCGGAATTATTGGCGCCGCGATCTATTTCACGTATAATTTCGATTTTTACGCGAACCGAGAGACACTTTCGTTTGTTAGTGGACATGTTTCCGATAGAACAATTCACATTTAACTGATTAGGCTTTTAAATGCTAATAAAGTAAACTGCATAAAATAAACTGTCACTTCAAACATTTTGGAAACCCCCAATAATCAGAGTTACATGGCCAATATTCTCGACCTTCAGTTCGTCAGTCATATTACTAATGTTGGCCTGCGCACATGGCTTTTTCGGACGCACAAGTTTGTGTACATCATAAAATGAACTCTAATTAAGTGCGAGCCGCTTTAAAAGCAAAGTTCATTGTTATGAGTACGTATTTGTTTTTTTTCTGTAACCCAAGCAAATATGTATACAGAGTTTCTAAAACTTGCTCCGTATATCCGGAAATCGCGCTCCTTATAACCGAGAACGATTGTATGGGAATATGCGCAAATCAAAATCAATTCACAGTTTTGATCATTATAGCTGAGATCTCCTTATATCCAAGCTCCTTATAACCGAGTTCGACTGTACTTGTATGTTTATACATCGAGAAAATTTTAATCGTAAACTTCATTTTAAAATGCAGAGTCAACTTATCCAGTGCTGTTTCGATAGAATTTTGTGCATTGAATACGTGGAATTACTGTTTTCACTTGTCTATGGTTAGGTTAGATTGTCTACAGAGTGTTGACTTATGGAGATTTAGATACAAGCATCTGGTGTGATATGTCTAGTCAATCATACACCGGCTTGTTTAGTATACAGGGCAGCGATTGCTGCTGATTGGTGTTTAAAATCGGACAAAATTATAAAAATCACAGAATTTCACAACTCATCCACAAGTATATTTAATAATTGTTTATCAAAAAAACTGCCCACAACTTATAGACGAGTATGTACGGTATACAGCACAATTTTTTTTCATAAGCAAATTGTAATTTTTTATTGTCATTATTTCAGGGGTATCTGTTCATATCTGTCCTGGTCAACACAAACAGTGATCTGATAAAGCTCATCATCCAGAGCATCAAGAATGATCTGCAATCCCGGAATCCCATCCATGTCAACCTCGCCTTGCAGTGCATCGCCAACATCGGCAGCAAGGATATGGCCGAGGCGTTTGGAACGGAAATTCCAAAGTTGCTTGTCTCCGGGTATATTATACTCCTTTGTACTATTTTGGCGGTTTGGTTGTGGTGTACCACATTGGTAGATCAAAGATCCCCAATGTGGTGGAGTTAGTAAGGAAAAAATTGAAAATGTTAGTAAGGAAACATTCCCACCAGGAGAATCTTCCAGTGTTGAAATGTTCTGTGTTACGTATATGATGTGGAACTTCTACGGCTAAGCTGGTAAGACAGGAAGAGTAAATATGGTAATATAATGTTATAGTTAGAAGTTTATTGTATAAGGGTACAGGCAAAACGTTTTATAAGATTGTAAAACAATTGTTGATGGAATTGCCATATTCTTACCTTTTTAATTTTTAAGCATCTTCTCTTACTAGCTTATTCATTGTTGAAAGTTCTAACAGGGCCATCCTCCAATATTATCATATTTTTTTACCATCTTTCCCTCAGTCATATGTTCCACGCACCCATACCATCTCAGCGATCATTTCTTAATCTTTATGCTACAACCAGATCTACATTGTATTTAATTTATTGATTCTTCTTTTTATATTTACTTAGATTTTCCACCCGTGCACCTAAATGGCTGCATTTCCACTGAATTCAGTCTACTTCCTATTTCGTTCATCTTTTGCTAATTTCAATCCCATACATTACTATTGGCACCAAAATTCCATAATGCATTGCTAGTCTTGCTTCAGATGACAAATTCTTCTAAGTTATAATTGCGTTTAGAGCATCATTCACTTTACTTCCTGCAGTCACTCTCTTTTTGATATAATTAACTTCACCATCTCTGGTTAACATATATCCCAATTATACATTCGTTTACTTGTTCTAAGCATTCATTATTTACCATTACATCACACTTGGTCATTCTTTTATCTTTGTCCCGAACTCAATTTTGATTTGCTAACATTCATCGGAAGTTTTCTCTGCATGCAAACATGGGACGCTTTAGTCTCGAGACACTGCGGCTCAGATTCATTTTATTTATTTATTATTTTTATTATTATTATTATTATTATTTTATAAGCATATTAGCTTAACTAAAACTTCATTATTTACATGCAGTAGGCAGGATATAATCAAAACATTCCCGCTTGCCCTTGCATCCAATTCCTTCAATGCAAAGGTGAAAAGCCGTAGTGACATTGCACAGTTCTGTATAACATATTTTGAAATATCAAAGCATTCTGTGATTTACTCATTAATTCTTACACAAGCACTACAATCCTCTTACGGCAATGCAATTGTCCGTATAGTTGGTATAATTTTACAGTTCAGTTGATTTACAGTTAATCAGATAAATTGTGCCATTTAATTATAAAATAAATAAATGAATTTATTAAAAATAAGCAATTGTATGTTTATAAATAAAATAGTATACACATCGTTTTAACCGCAATTAATTTTTATTACCAAAATTCTATATGTTTCGGGAGCGATAAAACAAATTTTCAATTAAGATAGATTAATGATGGTAGGAGGGGTTAAAAAGAGGTATGGTTACAAATTAAGTAGGCAATAAGTAATTTAAATTTTTAGTGACACTTTTCCTAATTTTTAGGTTATCCAAACGAAAAAAAATCTTAAATACTAATACTAGGGGTTTACACTGTGATAATCTAGTAATATTCAAGTGAATTTGAATTCTGTATGAAAATATTATCTGGGTAATTTAAAACCATGGATGTTATCTTATTTTATTACACAACATTATATGAAATAAACATTTTTCTGTCTCAACCTAAAAATAATGTATTGGTAATATTCCATTCAAGTGATACGATGGATGTGGTGAAACAATCAGCGGCGCTGTGTCTGCTTCGTCTCTTCCGCACGTCCCCGGAAATAATTCCCGGCGAGGAGTGGACGTCTCGCATCATACATCTCCTCAACGACCAGCACATGGGGGTGGTCACGGCAGCTACTTCTCTCATTGACGCTCTAGTCAAGAAAAACCCCGATGAGTACAAGGGTTGCGTCAACTTAGCCGTGTCTCGACTTAGCAGGGTGAGGAACATAAATTTCATTCAAATGACCGCAAATCGAATTTTATTTGTGAAATTGTGATTGTTGCGATAAAAATCATGGTACTTTAACTTGATGAGGGCTGTAAATTTTCGGAATTTTTTGTGATTTTTCTATTTACAAAAAAACCATGAAAACATGCGTATATTAAAAAACAAACACACACATTCATATTATTTTATCGTAAGTGTCGAAATGCAATGATTTTTTTATCATTTAAGTAAAAAAAATAATCTTTTTTTGAATTTCCATAATGTTGCCAGCGCAACATTTTCTGAAAAATAATAAAAAAAAATTATTTGTTTATTAGAGACAACACTACTATTAATAATAATAATCTTCTGTGTGATATATTTTGTTGCACGGCACGGCACACGACGGGACATCGCACTCATAACACATAAATATGATACACTTTCACACACACACATATTTCAAATAAACGCAACAAAATTGCGTGTATTTTTGTTAATAAATCACTATTAGTATTCAATTGAATCATAAACCAACAAAAACTGACAAATATCGCAAAACATATCGTATATATTTGTATATACGTGTACAAATAAATCGAAAATCGAAAAAATAAATCGTATTTCCCGCGCACATTGCGCGTGACCTTGACGATGGAATATTTGAATTTCGATTGCACAACACGCGATCGGGGCGCCATCTGTAACAATTCTATACGATTTTGACGGCAGAAAAACTTCGGTTTTGATTGTTGATTTAAAATATAATCCGTGATGTTTTTGAGTTGAAAATGGAACGACAGGTCACAACAGGATTTCTCTATTGGGCAAAAATTACGTTTTTCGAATTCGATACGCGGCCGTCGATAAATAATTTATTTTGTGCCTGTCGCATATATGCGACGCGGCCCAGGGGGGGTTAATATTTAAAATTAATAGAAATTTATTTTGCAATAACAATCCGATGTCTTATTAGCACATAGGTCGCAGGCGACTCATATATGAGTCACGCCTTGCGTGCCCACAGTGCGGGCGACTCGCCATTATCGAGTTTCGCCAGCTATTGCTGAGTACACACACACACTGAGGGCAGTATAATTGGTCCCAAAAATATCTGATGACTTTATTCTCCGACATCCGTCGATATTTGTGAAGGATTATTAGGGTCTTATAAACAAACCCGACATAATAAAAGTCCTAGTGTAGCAGGATATCATTGAGTTATTCAAAATCCAAATTATTATTAAAAAGAAAAATAAATTAATTCATAATTCAATATCAAATGACTTTTATGTTTGTTTCGAGTAATTCTTGTGGCTTGGAAATAATTTTTTACTGAATATTTTAAAACTTGTTTGTGCAAATTGAAGTATGATTTTATTCAAGTTTTTCAATCGAAAAACTTTTGAATTCGTATTTCGTTTTACTATTGTAATCTGTTTGACTATAGGAATAATTAGTTTTTTATAGAAAAAAAATACCCTTTTTTATACCTCAGAGAACACAAATCAGAAGATTCTGAATGGCCGTGAAAACCTAATAACGTATTGATTATTATTACAAAGTATTTGTGTTGTTTATTCAATATGGAAGAAGATAAATGCAGAAGAAGTGATGCTAAAACATGGCCTAATAATAATTAAATATTAGTTATAAAATAGTTTGCATGTCGTCGTCGTTGTTGAGCCTCGCAGTTGAGGGTCCCCTCGCCTTTCGGCATTTATTATATATTTTCGGCATATTTTCGGCACTGCGACCTCCTGTGCGAGAAAACTAGAGGCACAAAAAAACACAGGTTAAATTGTGTCTCTATTGGCATGTAGGATAGTGATGGAAGTTTCAGATATTAAATGCATCGAACTGTATGATTAACTAAGATCTATGGACATGTGGAGACAGTCATCTGACTGGCTTTCAGCTATGGTATGACTGATGACAACACCGTTGATCTTTACTTCAGCAATACCTGACTGCTGTGATGGTTGTAATTCTTAAGGCTGGACAGCCGTTTCATAAACATGCGAATCTGTCAAATTACGTGGATAGATCATGTACTTTTAAGCCGTGCCTGAGATGTCATCTAAGCGTAAATCGAATAAAACTTGCTTTTTCGTCACATTTATGGTTACGTTGCTAAAACAGTAAGGTTTTGATAGAAAGAGATGGTCATATATTCTTCGCTTTCGTCGGCGTCAGGCATCCCCACAGAGTACTTCATCTATCAAAATGTTTACTTATTTAACTTTTGACAAATGATCTTATATTATTTGAGTCGACTTATTATTTTCCGCAAATAATTTAAGAATCATAGTAATAATTCTGAACTCCTTTTTAATTCAATGCATATCGTAATATGACAATACAAAACAATAACCTAGCCACGTGCGTACTGCATATATCAAAATGTATTATTTAAACTTTCGACAAATTCCTGTATTTTATTTACGTCCAATTATTACTTACTGTATAGAATTAAAAAATCATATTAATAATTCTGAAATACTTTTCAAATGTATATGTATACCGTAATATAAATGAAAAATAATTATGCCAACGCGCATGCCCACGGCGCGTAAAGTGTGTATTTTGATTCGTCTATGAGATTCTGGACTTTGTGTTGAAATTGGGCTAATAGTGAAACTGACATGTGACGCATGTTCAAAGTGTAAAAAGGATGAAACCGTTCGAAAATCCATATAAAACCTTAATATATGGGAGATATCAATTGCTTTTGAGCGTATTATATAATAATAATTCATATAAATGTCAAATTTGGCGTAGAAGTACGATTAATAGTGAAATAAATGACGAGGAATATTCGGCCACATAAACGTATCTGACCTCTGCCGTGGCCAGGCGGCATATGAAATATGAACGGCATTTGACGTATAAGGATGTCGTTTTTTATACTTTAGAATTTTTATTTCAAAATAATAATTAACGTGTTTTTAATAAAAAATGTAGCTTTTCAATAGTGAATGAAGACTCAAAGTGCGAATATAGATACAATATATCCTTTGAAATCATATTTTTATATGATTAAACAAGATTTGAAAATCATCAAAATTACTGCATGTTTGAATAATTATAAATTTATAAATATAAAATATTTCTTAATTTCCTACGTACGGATTCTAGATAATTAAGTAAACTTTATACGTGTAAAAAAACATATTATGCTTACACACAAATATTTAACACACGTCTGTTCGCTGTAGAACATTAAAAACGTTTTTTTTGCCGCAGCCTGTGGATTAATGCCTATATTTTCTCAATTATTGTAAATAATGTTCAGTTTATCACTTTTATATAAGAACAAAGGTTCTATCTAAATTATTTCCCTAAAAAAAAATGCAATCTATCATATAAATTCTGATATAAATGAATAATAAAAACCCACATTTTCGTAAAAAACGCCTAAATATGCATTTGCAGTGAATGTACCGCCTTAATGTGGGGGTCCGATATTGTCAATGAAATATCGACATCAATTTACATGTTTATTCTAGTACATTAAACAATGTAAATATGATAATTGGTTTCTCTCACCACCGTGTATCTTCCTTATGAGCTTCCTTCTGTGCCTTTTCCGCGACCGACTTAAGTACACGCGCATATATGTCTACATACGCACATCCGTATAAATATGCATTGAGGTACATTACATTTACCAATTGCTTTTTCCAGATTGTAACGGCCAGCTACACGGATCTGCAGGACTACACATACTACTTTGTTCCCGCTCCCTGGCTGTCGGTAAAATTGCTCCGTCTGCTGCAGAACTACTCCCCTCCTGCGGCCGATGAGCCCGGCGTGAGAGGTCGACTGTCCGAGTGCCTGGAAACCATTCTGAACAAGGCGCAGGAGCCGCCCAAGTCCAAGAAGGTGCAGCACAGCAATGCCAAGAATGCCGTGCTGTTTGAGGCCATCAGTCTAATTATTCACAATGACAGGTAATATTTTCTTCTGTGTCTATTTACTTCTTTGTTGCCATATTCAGAGCCTGGTGATATACATGTTACAGCAAATTTGCATTTTTAGTGAGACTATACTTTCACTAGTAGAAATGTACTTTTCCCGGTCGGGCAGAGTCTGGGCAGTGAAAACATCTAAATCAACGAATTCTCAGATTCACTACACATTATCCGTGAAAATATATTTTGTTCACTAATGCGCGCATTACTCAAAGCATAGACAATATATCGGTTAAACTATCAATTTGTACACGTAATTCTTAAAGCGTAGAGAGTATAAAGGCGGCACTTCACGAGGCGATTTTTATTCATTTTGCGGTCCTATTTTAACTCCTAAATTAAAATAGGACAGCGGCACCGCAAAATGAATACGAATCGCGAAGTAAGGTGTCGGCTGAAAGATCGCGCACTCGGGTTTTTTATGATATCTGACGACTGCCGGAACAAAACGAGGTTATGTCACCATGTAAATATTGGGGGGCTAAGGGAAATTTTTTATTAATGAATATGTATTTTGTCAATTAAGTTTATTAAATATGTTTTTTTATAACAATACAACAAAAGTTTATTCTTACAAATATAGAAACATAAATAAACATACACCTGGTATTATTAATTTTAAACGAACCTTTAAAAGTGCGTCAAGTAACAAACACTCGATGCGAAAAATACAAAAATCAAAGAGATTCTAAGTCATCATTTACGTTTGAATTCATTCAGATTCTTCCGCATTTCCAATTTTCTATCTTTTTATCAAAAATGTGTAATGTCATTTGCGTTTCTTGTTTGCGCTGTGTAAAGCACGTGTAAAGTGGGTGGTAGACGTACAACATGAAGTGCGCGGTTTTTAAGTTGGCAAACTTACTCGGCTCGACGTCGGTGACAGACGTGAAGCTTGCTCACACCGTATCATTTTTATGAGTTTAATCAACTGTCTTTTGAATTATAAGATGATCAGAATTTCGTAAGTGTTCGCGATTAAAATTTTAAAAATAAATTACGTTTTAGTTACCTACCTAAACTAATCCAGTCCAGAAGTGTGACAGTTTGAGAAACAGAACTATCGCCACAGAATAGAGAATATTCTATCGCTCAAAGGAAAAAATTTGAAATACTGTCGCTTTGTGGTGACTTTGGACTAGACTAGTGTAGAATGAGACACAAAACGCAAAATATATTTTGAAAAACTAGGTCCATGTGCCATTAGAATCTTGTTATAAAATCATATAATGAAGAATTGGTGCAGCCGAAACTTTCAACATTTCAAAATGACTATTTTAATAATATCCGTTACCTACATAATGTTCATATGCACGGAAGAAATTAATAATGCAGTAAGAACCTTGTTCACGCAATAACTTATTAAATTGTTATTCAAGGCCCGGTTGTTTCAATTTGGATAAATAAAAGTTCGTTTAAAAGCATAGATTTTTACGGAAACGGATTTCAGACTTGTCAAATTTAATTTTTGACAGTTCGGAAACCAATAAATTCACTAGTAAGTAGAAGTTAAAATATTGTATTCATTTCTATTGGTGAAAAACTCTTTGAATATGATAAGAATGACCTTGAACATAATTTCTCTAAAATGCCAGTGAATGATGGACTCACTAGAAAAACAGATTCACTGTAACATACACACTATTTCTTACAGGGGTAAAATATATTGTAAATGTACAGAGTGTCTCATTGTTAGTTTCAAAAACTTCAAGAGAGTTTTCGTCATTCAATTTTGAATAGAAAATATTTTTACACTTTGATAAACGACATCAAAGTTATCATTTTTTTTTAAAAATATTTTTTAATATTTACGTGGAAGTAACTTATATTGAATATTAAAAATTCATTCAAACACATATTTACTATACAGGTCAGAAAATTTTCGTTTTTGAAAATCTTCAGAATTTATTCACACACATGTTTGAAAATTAAAATAAGTTATTTCACGTCCCTGTAAGCATGTAAACAACTTATTTGTGAATTCAGTACTCGTCTAAAAAAATTTAATCAAATAATACATACCTAGCACCTACCCCTACCAGGGGCGAGAGAACATTGAAGAATGACATTTAAGTAAGCATATATTTTGAAAGAAAAATTAAATTAAAAGATATATCTGGTAATATTCTTGTTGCAATTATTATCATTGTGTTCTGTCATATAACTATTTTATTTCTTATATTTTTTTCCAAAATATATGTCTGCGTAAAAGTAATGCTTCATTGTACTCACTGCACGCGCCTGGTACCTACAGAAAATAATGCTAAGGAACCGTTTTCTAATAAATTAAACATTAAAATAATGAAAATAAATGTAATAAAATCACATTTCTCCCCTCCTTCCTTCCCAGTGAACTGTACACAAAAGACATGTATTTTTTAATTGGATACACATACACTTGCACATACAGTGTTTATATGTAATCATGAGAATCATAATTATACTCGCTTATTTTTTTTTCTTAAATTACATTTTCTTTGCAGTGAAGCAAATTTGCTTGTACGCGCTTGCAATCAGTTGGGCCAGTTCTTGAGCAACCGTGAAACCAACTTGCGGTACCTGGCACTCGAGTCCATGTGCCATCTCGCCACTTCAGAATTTTCCCACGAAGCTGTCAAGAAGCACGAAGATGTGGTCATTCTTTCTATGAAGGTATTTATTGTCATAGATAGCTTTAATAACTGTCACTAGGTTTTCTAATCAATAGTTTATAAACTTCTTTTTAAAAATCAAATGGTTTATCATACAACACATGTTGCAAGAATCGAAAGAGTGCAGAAAAAGTTCTACACGTTTTGCCCTACAGAGCTGGTCAACACAGAAATCTTCACAGCTACGAGGATCTTTTACAAAATGCACAAAATATCCGATCTTGGAGTGCTACACAAGATATGGGCCTACCACATGCACAAGTATCACCACACTTTTGCATGCGCATGCTGGTTGCACCGTGTACAAAACACCAACTACACGCATGGTGTTCCGTGTACAAACGTGCGTGTAGTTAGTGTTTTGTACACAGTGCCCCGTTTACAAACCGGCATGCGCTTGCAAAAGTGTGATGATACTTGTGCATGTGGTAGGCCCAATACCCAATGGAGCTATTGATTCTCTTTCTTTGTATGTTGAACCTCGCATGATAATCTCTGAGTTCCTAATAATGTTGGTTGTTTTTCTTCCACCCCGAGAATGTGTCGTACATATAAAATGTATTGTGCTGGTTCTAACATTAATGCTGATATTTTTGCGGATACTCCATTGTCATTTAAACAGTTACTCCTACATAACATCCACTTTCTTGACAGTAACCAATAGAACACATAAAATCAATTATTTATTTACATATCCATACATGTCAGAGCAGGCCAAAGATACTTTGACAGACAGTTTGAAATAAGTAATGTATTTTGTACCCAATATTTTGTTAGTGTCATTAAAAATAAAATAGAGAGAAAATAATTCTTATAAGAGTGATGAAAATAAAAAATAATTCCTTTCAGATGGAGAAAGATGTTTCTGTGCGTCAGCAAGCTGTTGACCTACTGTACGCAATGTGCGACAAGTCAAACGCGGAGGAAATTGTCCAAGAGATGTTGGCTTATTTGGAGACAGCTGACTATTCCATCAGAGAAGAGATGGTGCTGAAAGTGGCTATACTGGCGGAGAAGTATGCTACTGATTTCACGTGGTGAGTTGTACTTTCAATACTAATTCATCTTTAAAAAGGATTGCTTTAAAAATGGAATAAAAATGTTAATCAATTAAAAAAAAAAAAGACTACATATAAGGTTGAAAATTTTTTGTTAACTTACCTGAGTGCCATGGCGAAATGGATAACGTGCCATTCCCGGATAGAATGTGAGATCCGTGGTTCGATTCCCAGTGGCATTTAAATATTATTTTGTTAATTTGATTTTTTTCTGTATGTCTTTTCTAATTGATTAATAAAAATTGTTTACTAATTCATCTTCCACATTCTTTACTAATCATGGAACCTTTGTATGAACTAATATGAAACAATGAAACTGTACATTATTTGTCATAATTAAGACAATAAAGGCATTATTAGAAAGACCGTGATGACTAAATTTATTTTCAGTATTCCAGAAAATGGCCTATGTATGGAGAAAATTTTAAATTGCCATGTGATTTATAAAATATCACAAAACTCAGGCTGCAGCCATAAAATTCGTTTTCAGTGTCATAGAAATCACCCTTAGTTACTGAATATTTATATGTATGCAGAATATATTTTCTTACGAGTGTAATGTTAACATTATGGTGATAGAACTGTACTAAAAAAAAAAAGAAATGTTCAATATTGTTATGTGGCGTGGCTCGCTCGAAAAATGAAATGGAACAACTCGTAAAATAAATCTTTTATTATCTCTGACATTTTACAATCGCTCGCAACGCAATATTACATCTTATTTTTTATTCAAATACAAAAGAACCGCTCCGCTTTTGTTTCGCTACTCGGGTAAGAACCCTTCCAAAATCTTCGCTATTTATTTAAATCACTTATTTCGACGACTGGGCATCCCGGCCCGCCGTTCTGCGCATGCGCCACTTCTCTATGGCGTGCGCCTGTGCTTGCTTCGGCTATCAAATGTCAACGAACAGCTCGTTACAATATTGATAAAGTTATACATTTTCAAATGTGCAAGAATTTTTTGATGATTTTAAAACGCTTTTTTAAAATTAAGTTTTAAAATTAGAATGCCTTGAGCCACGGCGAGCATTGGATTTAGATGAAGTGTCAGACTCGTTTTGAAAGAGCGCATTCAAATCACAGGAAACATCTTTTTTCAATTTCAAACTTGTAAAGCGAATGTTCAGCCTTAATGCACATAAATAAAATGAATTAATTTTAGGTACGTGGATGTTATACTGAACCTGATTAGAATAGCGGGTGACTATGTTTCTGAAGAAGTATGGTACAGAGTCATACAAATCGTTATCAATAGAGAGGAGGTGCAGGGATATGCTGCTAAAACTGTGTTTGAGGTAATTTTCTATACAATTTATGGTGTGGAAGTGCATAAGTCACTTTAGTATTATATCTTGCTGACATCCTTCCCAAAATTAACCGATTTTATTAAAAATAACCAATAAAAAACCTGTAGTTTCATAACATACCCAATTATTTTTACTTTAAATGTTGATCTCAGTAAGATAAGAAACACATCATTTTTTATGCATTTGTATCACTAACAAAATATTAAAGGTACCCAAAAAACAACATTTATTACTTGACTAACTTTCAGTTGTGCCTGACAAATCCAATCCCTGGATTTGCTAGGTCTTGTTTCTATTCGGAATATTCCCATGAATTCCATCAGTTCCCAGTTGTTTTCCTAATTATTCTAAAACAAATTATTTGATGTATGCAGTTCTCATTAGTTTATAGAATCTCGTGATAATATATTTGCATAATTAGATCATACATGATGATTTTTCGATTCCCGGTGAGGTCACAATTAACCTATGTGATTTACTCAAGCCTGGATGTTTTGTGATGTGTTTCGCTTCTGTAATGGGCCTCTTGAAGCGCAAATAAATAAAAATAGTCAATGCTTCGCTATTGTTTAAGGCATATTATACAGTTGTTTTACATTCAAATCGTATTTGCCAATCTTGAATCATGTTTACATTATATTTTTGTGCATTTTTAAGATGAATGTAATATTAATGAGCAATTTCAAAATTGAATTTTGAAATCCCGGGATTCAACTTTGACTGGTGATTGGATTCACGAATCACAACTCAAGGTATTTCTGCAAGTTTTATTTTAATGTACTTCTTTGGTTGTGATTTTAGGCCCTCCAAGCTCCAGCGTGCCACGAAAACATGGTCAAGGTTGGCGGGTACATCCTTGGAGAGTTCGGAAATCTGATTGCTGGCGATCAGAGATCTTCACCTCTGGTACAATTTCAGCTTCTACATTCAAAGGTAACAGTGACATTTTTTATTTTATTATTAAAATTATTAATTACTTTTTGTATGGAATGTTTAATTTTTTTTCGTTTTGTTTTCAGTATCATCTTTGTTCTCCGATGACGCGTGCACTTTTGCTGTCCACCTACGTTAAGTTTGTAAACCTCTTCCCCGAGATTCGTACGCAGATTCAAGATGTCTTCCGTCAGCACTCCAACCTCCGCTCGGCTGACGCAGAACTGCAACAGAGGGCTTCAGAGTACCTTCAACTCAGCATCATCGCCAGCTCCGATGTTTTGGTAATTATTTTTTAACACTGCACATGCTGTTTTCAATTAGAAGTTGTGGACAAATGTTTATTCTTTTGGCCAAAAGTATTAAAATTTTTTACATATTTGTTTGTTATGCGGATTCCATTTGTGCCTATCACTACTAAGTATCATTCTTCTCCAAGTTAACATGAAAATTAAAATAAATTGGTTTATGTATCGCGAAGGTGCTTACGATATATGGATATAAAAAAAGTTTTAACACTTTATTTTTTCTGGCAAATTTGAAAGACAACAGATATGTGACCTTTTTTTTCTCAAACAGAAAAAATAGACTCCAATGGGAAAATGAATTGACTTTAAGCCCACTTAAGTCAGAAATTTAAAAAATAAATTGTTTCTTATATACAGGATGTAACATAGCTAGTCCACAATACTTATCACAATACTTAATTGTGAGTCGAAAATGGTTAACCTTTTGAACGCTATTCCCAGCCCTGAGTTTCCCCTACCCACACGCGGCACGTTTTTCTGAATACTCAAATATTCATTAAATCATCGAAATAGTCCACTTACACGCAATTTATCACCGAAGATAAAGATAAGAGGTTATGTTGTTATATTTGAAACCTAATAACACAATAATAAAAACTCAAAGGATGTTTATAAATGAATAAACAAAAACTCCATACAAAAAACATACCTCGCCTACGTTTGTCTTGTCGTCGCGCGCCATTCCTGCCCGATGTGTGTTTAGACCACTGCGTTGATAAGCACAAGTGGACAGAAGAATCACTTGTGAACGTAAACAAATGTATGGTTTATGGGAAAGACACTCACACCACACATTTAACTGTCTCAATGATAATATTGTTTTTACACGCTAATAAATTTCAGTATCTGGAGTCATATTTTTTTGGAGCTGTAATATATTTTAAAACACGGTTGTAAACACAGAGAATCCCTTACATAAGTATCTCGTGAGCTGCATTCTTTTATTTTGTAATCGGCATATTCGACATCGTCTTCGGGGATTTTTTAATTTGTCAGTTGGAGGAATTAATTCTGCCATATGCTTTGTAACAAACTTAGGTAATATCCGAAACGGATTGCTGTGGACTGATGATGACGTTGCAGGTTGTGATGTTTGACAAATCTCGGGTTTATATTTCTCAACAAGTTGAATGATGACTGCCAGTTGAAAATCAGCTAAGGGTTTTTTTATTCCGGTTACTTGGGTATATACGGAATGTGAATTTAATAAAAATAGATCTATTATATGGAATGCGACTTTCTTGTACCATTTAGTAGTCTTTCTCATGCAGGATAAACTACTAACCATCATCCGTTTTGTCAACAGCTCCCATTGATTTATTGTAGTCTATAATAGCGGATGGTTTTTGAATAGGTTGTTTGGTCTTATAATGAATTTTTCCGGTCTCTTTAAAGGATTCATCATGCAAAGTAGTAAGCATGTGAACATCCCTCTTATCACACCATTTTAATGCTAAGAGAGGACCGAGGTTCTTCGACTGAAATTCACCTTTTTTTAATTTTTTGAATTTTGGCATTCCCTTACGGTTTATTTTTACTGTTCCACAAGCATTTGTTTTTTCTGCGTGTAAAAATTCGAATATATACCAATATATACCAATTATATACTAGTATACCAATTGTCACAATACAAATTGTGACCTTTGCCAAAATAGTCTTTTAAAAGTGTGGTCACAACGGTGCCGGTTATTCCCAAGTTATGATCATCAGTATAGTCAGTCCCTTTTCCACAATATATAATAAAATCTAAAATATATCCAGTTTTTACATCACATAACACAAACATTTTGATTCCGAATCGATGTCGTTTTGAGGGAATAAATTGCTTAAAAATTAGCCTACCTTTAAATACAATTATACTTTCGTCTATACATAAATTTTCGTAAGGTATCACTGAGTTTTTTAATGTTTTTCGGGTGTATTCCAAAAGTAAGCGAATTTTATAGAGAGGATCTGTAGAAGGTGAATTCGAGTCACAGAAATGTAAATATTCCAATAATAACTGATATCGGTCTCTAGGCATGATCAGTCCGAATACTGGTGAACTCAGAAAAAGATTCGTACTCCAATACTCTTCAATAGTCACATGTACATTTCTGGTCATCAGCATTGTTATTGCAAAAAATAAATACATTTCCGGAACATTCGTGTCTTTCCATTTGTGACTTCGAGACTTTGGGCCAAACTCTTTTGTATTTTGAAGAAAACGGTAGTACTTATTGGTTTCTTTTACTATTTCTTCCATTATCGAGAAACTCAAAAAGAATTCGAAAAAATCTCTCTCTGTATAATCTTCATTTAATTGTGCAGAACAAACACCCGATTGAAAATCGTCAAATTCATGTACTATCGGAATGTGAGGTCCAGATACCCAGGAACGCAATATTTTTTCACTTGTAGATCCGTCGGCCTGATATTCAATGTCAGACATTTCCGACGGATCGTAGTCTTCTTCAGACATTTCAAAATCGGAATCCAACATGATTTCTATCTCATCATCATTTAAAAAGTGGGCCATATTGATTAAATTGTAGGATTAAAATTCATAAATAATATTTAGCTTATTATTACTTATTGTATTATTAATTATATTATTATTAAATTTTGATTAAAAATATATAACACGCACTTCTAAACAATTTGAAAGAAAAACGGTCATATAAGAATAAAATTTTAAAAAATTAATCGTCAAAATACAAAAACTATAGTCACAAACTAACACTTGTAACACACATTAACATGTAAGGCGCAACTCGAGGGATAAATAAAAAAAGTATCTGAATAAAATCACCAAAATTTCAAAAGTTTTTCGTAATTCGACAGCCGCGACGAACAAATATGGGATCGGCGCTTGTCCAACTAATTTTGTAGCTAGACGCATGCGTATTCGTCCCGTCGAACGATTTTCGTGTGCGCGCCATCCCGTGGCCAGTTTTTGAAAATCTACAGATTTACAGGTTCGGCATATGTGACAGATAATCGATGTTTATTACGAAATATGATTTTATTTTTAAGAAATGTCTGTAGATGCCAGCACCATGAAAGTATTGGGATTCATCCAGTATATGTTAAAATATTGTATGAGTTAGGCGCTCTACTTGATCGGCGATCAAAGTCGGCGTATCAACAGTTGATACGGCCGCGCACAACAACGTATTCATAGCCGTATCAACTGTTGATACGGACGCGTTCAAAGGGTTAAGCAACCATGACCTAGTTATGGAGATATGTGACATCAAAGTTTGCATTTTTTTCAATATTTCTGACATGTTTTCTGTAAAACGTTTTATGTACTAAAATTAAAATAACTTATTTTGAATGTGAAAACTTCATTCGCTTTAATACAAGTCAAATAAAGCAGTAAAAACCTTTAAAAAATTCTATTTTAAATTTCAGCAAGGTTTTATCAGTCGACTAGCTCTATTATACACTGTTTGTTTGGGTTTATTCGCTTGATTTGATAATTTTAAAAAACATATTCATCATCTCGGATTGCACGATTTAGATCCGTGCCGTGCAAACGGGTTTCCTCCGAAACATCGGACCTTCCCTTATAAATATAAAATCTTCTAGGGTTCATCTTATGATGAACATACGTGTTAATCACGATTCTATCATTGTAAATTTCAAATTATTAAAGCATAGTTTCTCATTTAAATATTATTCTTCTGCCAATCTGCGTCCAGTGTCGAATACAGGCCTTCACAGCTGTTTCTTGTGATTGCTGACATGAGAAATGCAGCAAATTCTTTTCTGTCATAAAATTGAAGAAGGCACTTCAAATTCTACAATCATAGAGCGTGCATAAGAAGATCTATGAAAGTGGATGAGGCAAAATAGTGCCAGGACAGAAGAGTGTGTTGTTCTTTCTATCCTATCTGCCTATCCTCGCAGAGAAGCGGCGTGTTGATTGGGTAGTAAGCTATTTCTAAGCATATTGACAATTCAGAGGGTATTACAAGGGTTAAATCATAATAAATTATCATTCTTCTGTGTATAGTTTTCTGGGATATTCTGCCGTGTATATGTGACTCTCTGGCTGATTACATCAGCCCTGATGATGGACCCTGCAATGGGATCCGAAACGTTGGCCAGAGAGGTCGCATATACACGGCAGAATATCCCAGAAAACTATACACAGAAGATTCTGAACGGCCGTGAAAATCTAAGGACATTTTTAAATTATCAGTCCTTGATTGGAAAGCTATCGGTCAATCAGAGCAATGGTTAATAACAAAGTTTTTATTGACTCAGTGATAAATGGCCATATCTCATTATATTGGAATAAATGCCTATTTATGAACGCGAATCTACATTGAATTTAGGCCACAGTGCTGGAAGAGATGCCTGCATTCCCAGAAAGGGAATCATCGATTCTAGCCGTTCTGAAGAAGAAGAAGCCCGGCAGAGTTCCAGACAACGAGATTAGGACTTCGAAGAGTCCGCATCCTTTGCCCATGCCGGGAACCAACAATCATAATGACACCAATAATACCAGGTATAATTACAATTTTTCAACTTGACTTATTTTTTATATTCTTTGTTTTGTATAGTAAAAGTTCATTAATGCAAACTAAATAATAATAAAAAATGAATCATATTTTATTCCCCTCAAATGAATATTGATGATTCAAAATATGGAATAATTTTCAGAAATAATTATTATTTTAGCACGCTGTCATTTGTATAAATAGGAATATCATTTTTTGCCAGCCCCTAATCCCTCCGGAATCGACCAATCATAGGGCTTCGAACATCATTCGTAACAAACAAATCCCTAAACGGCTGGCCAAGATGGAAATCATCAATATGCTTAGGCCCGGTTGTTTCAAGTTCGATCAAAGTAAGCGGTCGATAAAAGCATAGATTTTTACGAAAACGGATCGTCTGATTGGTGGAGAACGTAAAATTTCAGTTTAAACTCTACGCTTACTTTGATCGAATTTGAAACAACCGGGCCTTAGTCACCTTATGCGCCAGTTTGGTAGTTTTAAATTGTCACATTTTCATTTTTATATGCCTATCTTTGTGTTTTATTACATTTAAAAATATCTCAGGTAGAAAGCCAAAAGGGCATTAGTGATTATTTCGAACTTTACAGGAGAGTAAAGGAAAGTTCTGTCAATCTGATTTTGTCAATGTTTCTTTTACTATTAAACAAATTCCATATTTTTTTACCCAAAACACATATGGAAATCGTTTAATAATAAAATAAACAATGACAAAACATTATTTTGCTCTCCTGTAAATGTTCACTAACGCCCTTTTGACTTTCTACCCTCGATATATTCTTAGTCAAATCGCTTAAAAATGTTATGTCATTGACATATATATTGATACTTTTTTGTATGAAAATTTTGTGAAAATTGTCATTCACTCGCATCGTGTTTTGTTGCATTCTTGTGTTTCATTTCGTCCCTTTCATATTTTAATTTTTTCTGTAATGTTTCATTAGAAACTGAAATTGGTGCTAGTTCGCAATACATATAGAAAATGAATTAACATATTTAATTAAAAATCGACATAATATTATGTAAGATGTGTACATTAAAATTTACAGTAAAGGAAAGATCGCAAAAAAGTGTGCAATTCTTTCATAAGTTTAATGAAAGTAAATAAAATAAATGAATGAATATGTGTTGACGCATTTGCCCGGCGAGACACGTAGAGCTGCAAGGCAGACTTTTCTCTGGTCCTTGGTTTTGATCCCCTCAATTTGTATTAAAGAGCTTTTACTGTATTTTCTGATTTTATTTTAAGAACCCCGGAGATTATCTGGGGTTCTTTTGTGATACATTTTTTCCCTACCACCCTGATAATCAAGAGTCTAATTTACTGGTTCATATGATACTTATGTCTTAATGAAATCCTTCATAGTATAGCATTATATTTTTTTTAGTGCTACTAGTACAGATCTGCTGGGTTTATCAACTCCTCCGGCAGCTAACTCCAACACTTCTAGTGGTTTACTGGATGTATTGGGTGATCTCTACAGCCGAAATAGCACCACCACATCAAGCATCCAACAGAACAATGCAAAAAAGTAATTCTATTTACCACTTATATACTGCCAATAAATTAATTGTATTTCTTCATTATTTTGTTAACGTAATATTATCTGAATATTTCTTTACTTCTGTGTATAAGTATCTTTTATTGGAATGTATAAAAAATTTCAGATTCATATTTAAGAGCAACGGAGTATTGTTTGAAAACGATCTCATACAGATAGGAGTAAAAAGTGAGTTCCGGCAGAACTTGGGTCGCATCGGTTTATTCTACGGCAATAAGTCGCAAGCTCCGCTCCACAGGTAAGTTATTCTATTTCGACGTTACCATCTTGATCATAATTACATATCATAAGTACAGTATACAGTATATCTCGTAATAATAACGGTGCTTTAGCTTCCATGCAAGAGCTGTAAACCACAAAAGTCCAAGACTTGTAGCCCTGACTTGTGCATGCGTATAACGTACAACAATCACGGTGTACGGGCCAATGACAAAAATAATCCAACAGCAATAAACATTGTAGTTATTGTTTTAAGAAAATTGTAAATATTAGGTCCTTACATATGAAATTGGCGTTTAGTATGGGATGAACATAAAGCCGATTTTTTTTTATTATAATATATTTATTTAATCAAAGTATGTACCATTGCTATCTATGCACTTTTGCCATCTCATAGGTAGTTCATCGATCCCTTTACTAAAAAAACCATTCGGACGGGAATCAATAAAATCTTTGAAGGCGGTTTGGACTGCCCCATCGGAGTTGAATTTTTTCCTTTGCAAGAAGTTATCCAAATTTCGAAAAAAATGGTAATCTGTTGGGGCAAGGTCCGGAGAGTACGGTGGATGTCTTAGACATTCCAATTGAAGCTCCTCTAATTTGGTAGCCGTCTGTTGTGCAGTGTGTGGTCTAGCGTTATCATGAAGCAGCAGTGGCCTAGAGCGATTAACCAGCCTCGGTTGTTTAGCAGCTAGCTTTTCCATCATGGTTTGCAGTTGCTGACAACAGACATCTGCCGTAATCGTCTGGCCAGATTTAAGAAAGCTGTAGTGAACGACACCAGCACTAGTCCACCAAACGCTCACAAGTAACTTTTTTGGAGTCAATTTTCGCTTGGGGCATGGTTTGGCTGGTTCGGCAGGGTTCAGCCATTGCGATGAGCGCTTCCGATTATCGTACAGGATCCACTTTTCATCACAGGTAATGATTCGATTTAAAATCCCTTCATTATTGTGCCGGTTGAGTAATGCAACGCAGCAGTCAACGCGCGTTTGTTGATTTGCTTCACTCAATTCGTGAGGTACCCACCTTTCAAGCTTTTTCACCTTACCAATTTGCTTCAAGTGGATTAAAACAGTTTTATCACTAACACCGCAGCCTGCAGCTAACTCGGATGTGGTTTGCGATGGATCCGCTTCCACAATAGCCTTCAATTCTTCATTATCAACTTTGGTCTCCGGCCGTCCACGGGGCTTGTTCTGCAGGTCGAAATTTCCAGAACGAAAACGTTGGAACCAAAAACGCACTGTGTTTTCTTTTGCGGCACCGTCGCCATACACATCATTAATCCTTCGAGCCGTTTCTGCAGCACTGGTGCCACGGTGGAACTCGTACTCGTTAATAACGCGATATTTCAAGTTTTTCATTTTATAAACTGAGTGACGCAAAGAAAAAAACAATTGAGGAAAAAACAAATTAATTATAATTTTCAAAACACAAATACATGAGTAAATAGCTGTATAAATTTGGATTTGGAATTCCTAACCAAAGAGAAGATATTTGAGATCAAATTTGCCAGTACGGCAAAATGCCAATTTCATATGTAAGGACCTAATATACACACTTATTAGTATTTAGGGCCGGTTCTTTAAGTTGGATCAAAGTAAAAGTTCGTTTAAAGCATAGATTTTTGCATTCTCCACCAATCAAATGATCCGTTTCCGTAAAAATATATGCTTTTAACGAACTTTTATTTTAATCCAACTTGAAACAACCGGGCCTTAGTTCATATAATAAATAGTGTTTACATTATATATTTGTTTATGGAATTTTTTTGCATTTTGTTTGTCACAAACAAGAAAAGAAAAAGAAATTGGTTCATGCACGTGTTCTAAAAATATAAATGTACATATTTAAGGGAATCATTTCAAGAATAATTTTTGTTATCTTGTCTTATTCTGTGTTCGCATCTCTATTAGAAAAAAAATTAACCTGTGAAAATCTGAAATAAAACATCAAATATTTGATTTATAAGACTATAATTTTGATTGATATTACATTATTTTTCTTTTGCTTTGTGTCCAGTTTACGATTGGAACTTATTTGGGACGACGTTTCTAAGCTGACTGTACAGATGAAGCCAGTCGAACCACTCTTGGAAGCTGGAGCTCAGGTCCAACAAATGCTTACAGCGGAGTGCATGGATGATTATGCGGGTGAATATTCAACCCACGTTTAATATAAAAGCTTATTTTAGACACAAATATATAAATAAAGGTACATATTCTTCTTTCATTCCCTACAGAATGCTGTCTATCTCTTGACACTGCGTTGTCAAATTTTGAATTTAGTTGATCATAGATTAAATTTGTTCAAGTTTGATTATCTGTTAAAAGAAATAAAAACATGTGTTGACAATTTTTTTATTGTATTATATTTCAGATGCACCCGTTATGTCAGTATCGTTTGTGTACAACAATGTTCCACAAAAGATCACGATGAAGCTGCCTTTGACGCTAAATAAATTCTTCGAACCAACTGAAATGAATGGGGAATCATTCTTCGCTAGATGGAAAAACTTGGGAGGGTAAGCTTATATTTTTTAAATGTGAATATCATTGTGCAAAGTGGTGAGATATTAAACTTGAAAATTTCATCATCTTGTAAACTTAAGGCGAAGTCTGGTACAGACGGAACTCACCTGCGGCTCAGATTTGCGTAAAAAGTCTGAGGGGTGCGGGGTACCGTTCGCGGGGCGCGGGAATGTTAGTTCCAGTCTCTCCCGCTAGGCGCTGATGCCCGAAATACGGCAAATGCCGGGGCAAGGGCGGTACGTGGATATTGGCGAATATATTAAACATTTTTAATTCTTTCATTTGTTTTTCTTAAAAATGTATTATTTAACTTGTGTAAACTTTTGAGAATGGTGAATGGCGTAATTAATCAATGTTTGTAATATACTGGATTATGAAAAATTTGTATAAAAAATATAGGCCCGTGCCGCTGGGCTCGCTGTCACGCCCAGCGGCACGGGCAATATAAATATTTTGATTGTACAAAATACAATACTCTGTTATTATTTTATGTTTTTAACAAAATAAACTACATTAACATTTTATATTTGAATAATTGTTACGATAAATACATGACTGAAGCAATTGAGCTACTATCAAACAATAATTATTCCATAAATATGACTGCACGAATATAGAATAACAAAAACAATTAATTGAGGCAATTCGATTTGGATAAAATATATTTGCATTATTTATGTACAAGAAAGCCTAAAAAGGGAAAAAAAAATAATTTTTGGTATTTTTAATTTAACGTTGTGGGGTATGGTTAATGTCAAAAGAGGAGAGGGGAACATTCCGCCCAGGTGGCGCGTCATGATAACATATTATGTAGTGTCATTTTATTTTAATAATATAAATTAAAATTATGTTACAATACATAGACAGAGCTAAAACAATTAAGCATCGAATAGTAATTATATTCCACGTGTATGGGTACAAGATTATGATAATAAAAAAATAAAAATTAAAGTAACTCCATCTAGATACATTCTTTAAGGTTATTTATTAACAAAAATGCCTCAACAATAAATTATGTTGGTGTTTAATTAAATAAAAAGAAATGATATTTTGAGTATGTCCAAATTTTTCAGAACAGAAATGGATTTGGTATTCTTGCCTACAAGTATAATTTATTCGTTTACCTCCAACATATTTTGCAATTACGCCATTAAATCGTTCCACTACGTTGTTATCAACTTATGAAGAAGACTCTTGGAATGTTTGGCAAGTTGATATACGATTTGCATAAAGGTATAGATACACATGCTTATTAGTGGCATGCTCATAAATCAACCGGCGGTTGCATGGCTAAGTGGCATGCTCATTACTAGCAATGTGCGTACACACATGCCACTAATAAACAAGGCCTAAAGAAGGTATATACTGCGCATGCTCACGTGCCACTAATAAGCGTGTGTATCAGTAGCTTAATTCTTGGCCAAAATATGTTTTTTTAAATTCTGGTACAAAATTAGCATAATTTGTTTTTGAAACCGCACAAAAATATGATGCACAATCTTTGTGTTCGCCGAAAATATGATGACTATTGACAATATCGGCATTCAAATCCTTAATCTTTTGGCCGAAATGTGTATCTTGCGAAAGTCTGAATTTTACCGCAGATCGTATGGCCGTCCTCAATCGCAATACTGCTTTCCCTAGCAATTTTCTCAAATTTAAGCTGATGCTATTTTTAACTTGTTACAATAGTTTCGCAATAAATGATTACGACATTCAATTTTTTCAACCGTAACGTTCCGATACGGTTCGGTATCTTTTATTTTTTTTATAGGTACTCTAGTCTCCATCGGAAATCAGCTGAGAGTAAATGAGTTCATGCATTTCCATCCACTTTTTGAATTCTTCTAATAACATAGTGCTTTCCATAGCGGAAGAACCACCGTCAAAATTTTTAAAACACGTGTGTGATCTGCTGGTTTTAATTGCTTTTTTCTCATACAAATTACATGCGCTGAAGAATTTATTCTTTACACCAAGATCTAAAACTTCTCCGGTATATTCTTCTTCTTCTTCTACTACGGTAATCATCGGGATTCCGTTTTTGTCAATACTACCTATTTTCAAATAGCAATCCAATTTAGAATGCAATGAATTCCAAAAACCTTTTTGGAAACGTTAGGTGACGCAACTTCACAAATTAGTTTTCACCAAAAAATAAAAATAACGAAAGAATCCTTACTTATATTAATATTAAGAATGACATTTTTGGTTCTGAGTCATCCACCACTTTCCTTTAAGAAAAATTTAAGATTTAAGAAAGAAAAAAATAAAAAATCTGTTCTCACAAGCTATTTCTTCGGTAATTATATATTATTATATTATATGTAAATTCGAATACCTAGTCGGGTTTGAATATTGGCGTAAAACAGTGCACTCAAAAATTGTTATTACCTACTTTGTTAAAAAAATGTGTGACCGTAGTAAAGTTAGTTTAAAAAATGCACAGCACTGGGTACCAGGAATTTTAGACAAAATGTAGTACTGAGAAATTATTGTAATCGCGTGCCGTGTGGACACGTCCGTAACGCCCGGCTCGTTGGGGCAGTCTGACGGCTTTTTTCGCTGTGTTTTGATTATATAGGTGAAATGAAGAATTTTGAATGAGTTTTCGTTTTTTTTTAATATTCATTTTAAAAGAATAATATCTATTCTTTTAATGTATGAAAGTTAAAAAGTTGTCAACTACGTAAAAAGGGTTGAAAAAACCACCCAAAAAAAGAAATTATTTTTTAAAAACAGTATCTTTTAAAACGTAAATTGTGAGAAAAGTAACTAACCGATTTAAAAATTATTTTTATCGATTAAAGATAAATGGTTCACTCTAATATTATTTAAAAAAAACAAACATTTCACAGCCCATAAACACAGTATAGTAAAGCATACAGTATTATATCTTCATACAAACAGCCGAAACGACACCCTTCGAAATCTCGGTATACTTCGAACTGCTCAGTCGCCGCAGGGCTGCAGTAACGTGCGGACGCAAGCAGTGTGAGACGTTCCCACGCGTACATTTAGGTCAATTTATGGCACCCCAAACCATAAACAGTCAGTCAATGAGCAGCCCTGGTGCGTTTTTAACCAAGTTTAAGTACCAAGCGGCCGTAGGTATTTATTTCAAGGACACTGCTGAGATAACATACTGTATGTATTTATTATACTGTGCCATAAAGTCATAAAAAGCCTACAAAATAGAGCAATTTTCTTTAGGTTTTAAACGTCGATGGTTTGTTAATTTATTGATTCATAAAATAATTTAGTTAGTGTCGTTTTAGAAAAATATATGTATTTAAGATATATGGAACTTAATGAATAAATTTTAATTTAGTACCTTTCTATACAAAAATGTGGTACAAAATGCAGGAGAAGTTATGAGAAAAAGTGCTCGGCGCCGTTGAATTTTGCGGGAATTGCTAGACGATCGCCTTAATTCCTTTTTTTGGATTAGTATGAGTAACAGTGCATTTTCAAAAACTTAACATTATTTTTTTGAGTAAGTGATAGACACAACGAAGGCTGATTTTTCCGCTCCGTAAAAAGAAAAACATGTCCAGCAGAATGTTTCATTGTTGGCTGGAGACACTCCTTGCTTAAACGTTCTCCAGATTTCCGTCTCACGTACTGGATACCATCTGAACCAAAAAGGTTCAATTTGCTCTCACCAGACAAAGTAACACGTCCCCATTCAATCTCATCCCAATTTTTATATGTTTTGGCCCATTCTAAGCGATGGGCATGCATTTTTTTTAGTCAAAAGTGACTTTTTTGCTGGCCTCCCCGCATGGAAACCGCTGTCCCGTAGTTTTCGGCGTACAGAATGGACACTAACTTGCGAATCACCAGCATGGATAACTTTTGTCCTTATATCTACGGCACTTTTGAATCGATTATGTAAACAGAATCGCTTCAATAGCCGATCTTCAGCGGAAGATGTCTTTTTTTTTTGTTTTCGGTATCTTTTTTCACTGCAGATATGCAGAATCTTTATATTTTTTTATAAAATTAAGAACTAATTACTGCAACCAATCTGTCGTGCTATAGCTCTGAAACTCACTTTTTGCGATGCTAAAGTTAATATTGAATTCTTTTGTAATAAACTCAGTTGCTTAAATTTTGCCATCCTTCACAAATAACAAAAATACAAGATGCTAACTTGTTGAAAGTTTCGACTAAACTGGTCTCAATGTTTTAGGGAGACCCTACGCATTTATAAGAAAAATAACGGGTGTTCCGGATGGGAACACCTTTTTTATGCGGCTCAGTAGTCTTCGCTGGTGGGGCAGAGATCGCCACCAGAATTTGCAGTGAAGCTCGTAGTCCGTGGATATGCCAGAAGTCAAACGCCGAAGTAGTGCTTTTATCGTATTAAAGTCGAAGAAAAAATCCGAAGCGAAGTCCAAGTCAGAAAGCAGTGGTCACAAAAATCCAAGAAAGCAGAGTCCAAAGTAGGTGAGCAGGGTCAGAAAGAAAAGGCAGCAAGAAGATTGTCCAAATAGCGGTTCTCGTACCAACGCGGGTGGCGTATCTGTGGTACCCGCTCAAAAAATGCATTTTATTTATACCAAATTCAAAATTTCACAAGATTGCGTCATAGCATGTTACAGAAACCAATGAGATTGCGTAATTCTGGGAAGGCGCCGCAGCGCTCCCAGCGGCCGAGCGGTGAACTACGTCATTCGCGGTTGCACAATTTCACCGCGCGGCAGATTTCATATGACAGATACAAATTAATTCATAAAAAATGCATTTTAGCTCCCAAGAGACTAATACTGTGTTATTTTGTAATAACAGACCTAGCAGATGATAATAACACAGTTATTTGGACGGGCTGGGTCATACAAGGCCCAAAAAACTAAAATTAAATTCGCCACAAACGGCTCAAATTTTCAAAAATTCATAAAAAATCAAAAACAGCATTTTTACAAGTTTTGCTATGACAAATGTAATTTGCGCATGCAAGCGCTCATTTTAACAGTAATTCCAAATATTTCAGGTAAATATTTACTGAGTTATAGGCATTCAAAAAAGCGCCAAAAACCAATTTTTTATTTCACTCTCAGGCGCGCCTATATCATTCCACATGTATAAAAATACATTTTCCAGACAGGCATTCAGTAAAGGAATGCAATGACACTACATAAGTAGGAATTCGTCCACGATAAGCCGCTCTGATTGTCGATTAAAAATTCGACTTTTTAATATTCTCCACGGCGAGCCGTGTGCGCGAGCTTACCGCGACGTGGGCCCGAAAACAGGCGTCTACCGTTTCCAAATCGAGAAAAATACAAAATTTTTCTCACGGTCTTCCAGTACTCATTTATTTCATGATGACCATCTCCACGATGGCGCCCGGTGCAGGCCTTCGGGCCCCCGTGGAGGGTATCCCATATACGCATCTCAGACGGGGGCTCGGAATTTGAGTACTAGGCGTTAGAAGTTATAGCCGGTCAGGTAAGTTTGTAAAATCTCTGAATATTCAAAAAACATTTATTGCCCGTCGGCGGATTCAACGGCGGAAAGAAAGAGACGAGACCCTCTGCAGCGAGACTCGTCTCCCGTGTTGGCGAATATTGCGTGCCACACTCATGCCCATTTAGTGTTGGCGAACATCGCGGGTACCGCGTGCCACACACATACTTTACTTTGGGGCGTTACATCGCGGAAGAATCCCTTCGGCTCAAACTTCTAACCTTTGTCCACGCACCAATAGGTGCCAAATAAAAAATTATTTATTTCCATTTTATTCATAAAAATTCATAAAATTCCAATACATTTTTCTCATCAGAGATTCAACATAATGCACATGACAATATTGCATACAAAAAAGGGCGCCAAGCGCTGCTTCTTACAAGGCATCAACATATTTTTAAAATATTTTCATAACATATACAAATTCCACACATATTTGTATCGACACTTGTAGCTGGAAATAACATCGGCGGCCAAACAGGCCGCATTTTTCATATTCATTTAACAAAGGGCCAATCTCAGGGCTAGTGTCCGGACGATGTTGTTCTACAGCTAGTTGGAAGCAGTATGCGCGCGCGGCCCCCTCCAGTCGCGGCAGCAGCCGCTGGGCACTGACTTGCGCGCGCTCCGAGCGGCAACCCAATTTTCAGTAGCGGCATACACACCTCGTCTCCAATGCAATTTTCTGTATGTAGCGGCTGATTTATTTTGGACACGCGCCGCTCATAGTGGTCATGTTATGTTCTCATTTTTTACATGGCTCAACCCTGTCCGTTCCAATGATGTTCAAAAAGGGCATACAATAAAACTAATAACTGTAAAGTAGATTTAAGTGTAGATTTTTAGAAATATTTTTGTTTTTTCAACTGTCTGATCTTCTTGTGTGAATTGTGCATACTGCAGAAAACAGCCAGAGCCACAAAAAACTCAAACTGAGGTAAAACCACTTTTGTCCAAAAATGGAATAATCAAATCTACACAAAACCTAGTATGTTCTTTACTTCAAAAAATTATTAATCTATACCTATAAAACTCAATGTCTGTCTGTCGTTCTCTATACAAATCCACACCGTTTGTCCGATTCGATTCAAATTTTGCATACTTATTCTTTAGGACTCGGCGAGTAACATAGGCGATATTTCCTCCCTATTCTCATGCCCCTCCCCCTCCCCCTGAGATATTTTTGATACAAATCTGTACCGTTTGACAGATCAGACTCAAAATTTGGAAACTAATTTTTTAGGACCCGGCGGGTAACATAGGCAACATTTCCCCCCTATTATTTTATCCCTTCCCTTCCCCCTGATATATTCAATGATAGATCAATCTGTAACGTTCGACCAATCGGACTCAAAATTTATGAACTTATTTGTTAGGACCCAGCAGGTAACAAAGACAACTTTTCTCCACTCCCGTTTTACCCCACCCCCTAACCTCATATATTTTCTGTACAAATCTACACTGTTTGCTGATCTGACAAAATCTTTGCATACTTATTCTTTAGGAACCTCCGAAAAACATACCCCAAATTTCTCCCCTCCCCCTTGACTTTACCTTCTCCACTGATTTATTTTCTATACAAATCTCTATATACCGTTTGACCAATCTGACACAAATTTTGTATACTTTTTCTTTAGAACCATACGCAAAACAGGTGCCATCTTCCTTCCCCTAATATAAATGTAACGCACCTCAAACTAAATTTAATACCATCCATTGTGAATGTAGCATGTTTACTCATTAGCACCTTTCAAAAAAAAAAAGTAAATCCCCTCCCCTTTTGCACATCACTTCCTCCTCTTGAAAACATTGTGCATCCAATTAGCCCTTTTCATATTCCGAATTAAATTGAAATTCATAAAATAATTTTTTGCATGGTTATCCTTTAGAAACCGGCGGAAAAAATTACACCATCCTCCCTCCTCCTTCATACCGCACCCCCTCACCAAGATTTAATTGTAATTTAAATTTAATTCATCAATCTTTTCCAAATTTTGCAATTTTAATCTTTAAGATCATGCTTAAAATGATGACAACTTCCCCCCCCCTCCCCCCCGATTATCCTACCTCCTCTCCAGTGTATTTAAATTCTAAAATAATAGTAATTCAATAAATTTTTTGCACACTTTCATTTTTTTATTTATTAATATCCCAAATATACATTTTTCAAATAAAATATTTAAAAAATATATTTTTAGTTTTAAATAGTCACTCATCTAGCCTTTGGGCACGTTCCTGAGTGTCAGTATAGTTTTATAGCTGTGTAACAATTATTTAAAATAATATTTTAAACATTAAAGCACATGTGATGATTTTTCTTTATTGCTCTGTATTAATTTTATTTTAACATATTTAAGTTACAAGTTTATTACACTATTATTTTTGTAAATTAATAATTCTTCAATGTTATGCCCTAAGGGCATATAAATACAAGCCCGACTTGAGGAAGACAAACTAAGACACGTTGAGTCTAGGACTGCGGAAGAAACTCGACAGCGGGAAGCCCGACTTGAGGAAGACCGACTAAGACACACAGAGTCTAGGACTGTGGAGGAATCTCGACAACGGGAAACACGTCTTGAGGATGACCGGATGAGACATGCCATATCAAGGCAAACATTAATGGTATCCACTTTGCAATTGGCAGCATTTAATTATAATCAAAATTATGATTACGAATTTCATCTGAGAGTTGTATTTGGAAAAATGGATGTAATATGTGAGTATTGTCAAGCAAAAAAGTATAAATCTGAGTCATCTGGAATGTGTTGCTCTAATGGAAAAGTTAAACTACTACCTCTAAACCAACCTCACAATACACTACTTTCATTGATGTCAGGATTTTCTCCAGAATCAAAACATTTCCTCCAAAACATAAGAAGATACAACTCATGCTTCCAAATGACATCTTTTGATATAACTACAGTCCAAGAAACTGGCATTATGCCCACTTTCAAAGTACAGGGCCAAATTTATCACAGAGCTAGATCCATTCTTCAATTGGGTAGTGAAAAGCCAAAGTTTTTACAAATTTATTTTATGGGTGATGAGAAACTCTAGTTTAAAACTATAAAATAAATTTGTAAAAATAAAAAAAATAAAAAAAAATTTTTCACCTAAGCTGAACGAGGATCTGAAAACGTTCCCGGTACAAGAAAAAATATTGTTCTCGATTTACAGAGATTTTTACATGACTAACAATTTAGTGAATATTTTTAAAACTGCGCTAGACAGAATGCCTATGGATGATTAAAAAGTAGTAATTCAAGCGGACAAGAGACCAGTTGGCGCATACGAACGATCTTTCAATGCTCCTACCATTAATGAAGTAGCAATTGTCATAGTTGGAGATGAATTTAAAAGCCGAGATATAGTAATTCACAAAAGAAATGAAAGCCTTCAACGCATTTCAGAAACACATCGATCATACGATGCTCTTCAGTATCCTCTAATATTTTGGCAAGGTGAAGATGGCTATCATTTCAGTATTATGCAAACTGATCCTGAGACTAATATAACAACCAACAAAAAATATCTGCTATCTAAGAGACAGATCATCAAATCATATTTTTAAATGCCGTCAACTTTTTCATCAATTTGTTGTTGACATGTACGCCAAAATTGAGAGTGAACGTCTTCTTTATATTCAGTTAAATCAAAAAAGTTTCGGGTCGATAATTATATTCATTTGAAGGATGCTGTGATCAATGACGGAAATGTTCAAGACATTGGCAATTAGTGATATTACCAGCAACATTTACAGGAAGTCCAAGACATATGCATGAATATGCTCAAGATATGTCATATGTTCGAACATATAGGCGCCCCGATTTATTTATTATCTTTACGTGCAATGCAGCTTGGCCTGAAATTAAAGAAGAGCTTTTAATTTTTCAGGCACAAACAGATAGACACGATTTGACAGCAAGAGTATTCAAGCAAAAACTCACAAAGCTTACAAATGTTAGTATAACTAAGAGTCATATTTATGGAGAAACTCGGTGTTGGATGTATTCTATTGAGTGGCAAAAAAGAGGTCTTCCACATGCTCATATCTTAATATAGCTCAAAGAAAAAATTCGCCCAACTCAAATAGATGACAATATCGGCAGAGTTTCCAAATCCTGAAGAAGATCCTATTTTATTTGAAATAATTTCTAAGAATATGATTCATGGACCGTGTGGGCCACTCAATCATAATTCACCTTGCATGAAAGAAGGAAAATGTTCCTAAAAATATCCGAAAGAACTGAAACAGGAAACACAAACTGGCGATGATGGTTACCCCCTTTACAGAAGACGAAAGCCAGGAGAAGGATGATACACCGCAACTTCAAACACAAGATAAATAACCAATATAGTGAAATTGAGTTGGATAATACATGGGTTGTACCTTACACTCCCCTGCTTTCAAAAATGTTTCAAGCACATATTAATGTTGAATTTTGTAACTCAGTCCAGTCCATTAAATATATTTGTAATTATGTTAATAAGGGTAGCGATATGGTAGTTTTTTGTCTTGCGAATGAAAAAAATACAACTGATGAGATAACACAGTATCAAATGGGAAGGTACATCAGTAGCAATGAAACAATTTGGCGTATTCTGAATTTTTCAATTCATGATCGTTACCCAGCTGGTGTCCATCTCAGTGTTCATCTAGTAAATGGACAAATAGTGTATTTCACAGTTGATAATGCCCATTCAAAAGCTACGCAACCACCTAATACAACACTGACAGCATTTTTTATTTTATGCCAACAAGACTCATTTGCGAGGACGCTATTATATCCAGAAGTTCCAAAATATTATACCTGGAATAAAACAAAAAAAGAATTTTGTAAGAGAAAACAAGGTGCCCGAGTTCTAGGATACGATGTGCGTGCAAATGATATCATAGGACGCGTATATATTATTCACCCAAATAACGCTGAGTGCTATTACTTAAGATTGTTGCTTCACACAGTCCCGGGGCCGACATCTTTTACAGCTTTGAAAACCGTGAAGGGAGAGATATGCCCAACCTACAGGGATGCATGTCAAAAACTTGGATTACTTGAGAATGATCAACATTGGGATACAACATTGATGGAAGCATCTCTCACATGTTTTCCAGCTCAACTACGAAGTCTTTTCGCAATTATAATAACCACTTGCGAACCCTCCAATCCCAAAGGTCTTTGGAACAAGTACAAAGAAAGTTTAAGTGAAGGCATCCTCAGAGAAGCGCGCAGAGCAATCCTACCATGAATTTAAATTGTACTTCTGAAATATTCTCTCATATTACTTGAAGATATATGTATATCCACGAATGGTAAAACTCTACTTCAGCTTGGTGTAGAAGAACCAACGCGCAGTGGTTTTGATGTACTTGGTAGGGACATTTTGCGAGAAAAAAACTATGACATCAATCAATTGAAAAGATTTATGGAAAATAATAAGCCTCTCTTGATTGAAGATCAAAGATTGGCATATAACGCTATTTTGCATCTAATTGCAAATAGAAATGGTGGACTTTTTTTTCTTGAGGCACCAGGAGGAACAGGAAAAACTTTTTTGAGTAATTTGTTGCTTGCTGAAATTCGATCGCAAAATGAAATAGGACTTGCAGTTGCATTATCCGGAATTGCCTCTACACTACTGGTTGGAGGTCGAACAGCTCATTCCGCTCTAAAATTACCCTTAAATCTTGCCCAATCAGAAACTCCAATTTGCAACATAAGTAAAGGCTCCGGTCAAGCTCAAGTATTAAAAACATGCAAAGTAATTGTTGGGGATGAGTGCACAATGGCACATAAGAGAGCTCTTGAAGCACTCGATCGGACTCTCCAAGACCTAAGAGGAAATACTCGGCTATGAGAGGAGCTGTTGTAGTTCTGGCTGGAGACTTCCGCCAAACATTACCAGTTATACCACGATCAACACCTGCAGATGAACTTAACTCTTGCCTCAAAGCATCACATCTTTGGAGAAATGTTAAAAAAAAAACACTAGCGACCAATATGCGAGTCCATTTATTTGGAAATATAATTGCACAAAAATTTGTAGATCATCTATTGTGCCTCGATGATGGAAAACTCTCTAACGATCCGACAAACAATTTAATTACTTTTCCATCAGATTTTTGTAAAATGATGCCCTCAGATTGTGGAAAAACTTTACCCAAACATTCACAATAACTTTAAAAATCATAATTGGCTCTGTGAAAGAGTGATTTTGGCTCCTAGAAATGAAATTGTAAATTATATAAATATTCAGATACAGGATAAACTTCCCGGCTCCAACATATAAATCGATTGATACTATCATGGACAGTGAGCAGGCTGTATATCCTACAGAGTTTCTGAATTCTTTGGAACCTGCAGGAATGCCACCTCATACCTTAATTTTGAAGATAGGATCACCGATAATGCTGTTGCGTAATCTTAACCCTCCTAAATTGTGCAATGGAACCAGACTTTGTGTGAAGAAACTCATGCCAAATGTAATAGAAGCAACAATATTAACTAACAGTGCTCAAGGAGAAAATGTTTTTATTCCAAACATTCCTTTGATACCCACTGATATGCTTTTTGATTTTAAGTGATCGCAATATCCAGTACGTCTTGCATATGCTATGACAATAAACAAAGCTCAAGGGCAGTCACTGACAGTAGTAGGTATAAACTTGGAAAGTCCATGTTTTCCGCATGGTCAACCATATGTTGCTTGCTCAAGAGATGGGTCTCCAAATAATTTATACAAAAAATATTTTTTATCAAAAAGCGTTACAGTAAAACTTTTATTTATTTAACAAATATATAATATACTATCTGTACTCATACTTAACATTAATCCTTTGTCAAGTATGTGTCATAATTTTATAGCCACAGCTGGATGTTTGTTAATAATTTTTCAATTAATGTATCTACTCTTAAAAAGGCTGTTCCTTCACTGCAAAAAAAACGCCCTTCATTTTCCTGCATGTTTAACCTTTTCTCTTGGGTGCTTTAAATTGAATTAATATTGCCTCTAATTATCTGAATATCTCTAAAAACATTAAATACAGAGTTTCAGGTATTCCTCCGTAATATATTTATGTACCTATTCAATAAAGTAATTAAAATATATTAAAAAATAAGAGGACACAGGTCTTTTCTGTTGTTCATGATAACCAATGATTTTTTCTCATGTTAAAAATTTTTCACCACGTTACTTTGATACAAAAACTGAACAAGTCTTTTTTTACAATAATTGTTTCTTCTTCTTTGTAATTAGTTACCTTTATTATTTTTGGCCTTGGAGAAATGTTATGGAAATATGTAAAGGATTTATATGATTTTATTAACATTTTGTTTATACAAAATAAAATTCTGATTATTATGTACCTTAAGCATCTTTTATTTATTTGTGTAATGTATCTTCTGTCTGTTTAAAATACATTTATATATATGAACAATCATACAGATCTGGATGGGGAAAGGGAAACAAACTAATGTTTAATGTTTTCCTGGTTCGATCAGATCATTCATTTGGACACAAAAACCTCTATTCTATCTCTACAAAAGAACAATCAAAATCTGATATGAACATTGACTGTTAAGAATCTATGCATTAGATTGGTGAACACCCTGACATAACATGATCATACAGAGACGGTCAGTGGAAATGCACTGAGAACGCTAGGTTTTTTCCTGCGTAATGCCAGGGTTTTTGAAAATATCCGCATACTGAGTATCCTTTTGAATTCTTAATGCAAAATACATTTGAGAGTGGCTCAATAATTTGGGGGCCACTTGAGCTTAAGTACTCTCTTATGGTGTAGAGAGTCCAAAATAAGTGTCTGAGATACCTCTGGACTAGAGAGTACAGGCATTGTTGTCGGTCTCCACCCAATTTTTTTACTTCAAACAGTTCATCCAGGGTATGCTTGGCTGCAAATAGGTCAAATGCTAGAATAAATGTGTATTTATTTGATTATATATTTTTATCAATTGTTATGCGGTATGGACATTAGTTTCTATGTTCCTGATAATTACCTGAGACAATGTCAACATTATTTTTTTCCCATTCCTATACAGGGCAAACCTTTCGATGGTTATGCCTGTTGGAAGAGCTACCGCTATGTTGAATAAAATTACTTTAGATATTAATATGTTAAATGTCTGCGAAGGGGTTTTCCAAAGCAAGATTCTCCTATAATGTTAATATGAATTCTTATAGATTCTTAATTCGTATATTAGATTGCCCATTGCCGTTTGTGTGTTGTGTATTCAAAAGTAGAAGAAGAGCGCTATCTGTGGTATTTTTCAAAATTCAAAAATTAACTTTAATAATATGTATGCATCAAATATAAGTTTGACATGTCTCTATATATTATTTATTTAATAAATTATATTGAATCTGAATCAAAATTTTCTTAGTTACATTTATAACCCTGAAGAAAACATTTTTTATTATTTAGAAGCTTTGCAAAACAATAGCAGATCCCCTCCATCCCCAACCCCTATCAAAACTTATTTTTAACTAAATCTATAACTCGGGCAACGCTGGGTATGAACCGCTAGTTATTATATATAAGTTATAAAAGTTGCTCTTTCTAATGTAGTGTTATGAGTGTTTGTTTCTTTGTATGAAATAAAAAACGGATTATATTAAACAAATTAAATCAAAAAATATCCGTAGTACTTTTTAAAATACAACTAGCGCCATCTAGTAACGAACGCAGATATCAAAAAAATAACTTGTAGCAATTTTAAAAACATATCTAGCGCCATCTAGTAATGACCGCAGATATTAAAAAACAATCTGAAGCATTTTTAAAAATACAACTGGCGCCGTCTATTAACAAATGCAAAAAGTTTCTTTGAATATATATCAAACGTAAAAATCAAGCCATAAATATCGTGATATATATCCGCTGATATATTTATTTATCTTAATAATTTAGTTCCATACATAATGTTGTGTGGGCTAATACATGATTTCACTTGGATATGTTGCATTCCAGCTAATCATTTAAAAGTTTTTATAATATAATTTTTGCACTTCAGTTTAAACCTCCTTATATTCTCCATGTTTTGAATTTCCTTTGGCAGGCTATCGAAGATTTTTATACCTTTATACATAATACAATTTTGTGAGGTGTTTTTCTTTTTAATATATATCCTCGAACCCTGCTTAAAATGTATCGACTTATGGAGCAAAAAGTATAAAAATTATTTCAAACTACAATTTACAGGAGTTTTTGAATTTTCGGTGTTAATCACACCAAAATGACAGGTGCAATCTGTATCATCCTGTAAATTAAATTAAATTATATGTGCAAGTGACACACAAATTAACAAAAAACAGTGTAATAAAGTAACTTATGCCACAATAAATACGGACAAATGTTATCGTACATAAAGTGCTCATTAATACATAACTTTAATAATAATAAAAAAAGTGTACTAGTGTCAAAAGTGGGTAGTGCGATTACAAGTAATCAAAACCTCTTAAATACGAACAAATATGCTTTTGTTTTTACATCACGGCTTTTTCTATACATTAAATTAAATGCAGTTACGGATATAAACAATATATGAGTAGAAACAAATCCTCCGCGGTAAATTAAGATAATTAAAATAATAAAGATTATTGAAATAATTTATTAACACCACAGAGCCATCTGTTGAAATTTTTGCATAATCCTATTTTGAATATTTTTCCACTTAACATTCCAAATGACCCATAATAATCAACACCTCGAACCCCCCCCTCCCCTCACCAACCCCCTCAACCGCTCCTTCACCGTAACATATTTGCTTGTTTCAACTTTTAAGATTAGTACACAATAATCCTGATGAAGAGAACATTGTTCTCGAAACATGTAGATTTTTTAATCTAATATAGTGGTGAAAACAAAGTGATTTGTGTTTTATTTTAATAATAATGTCACCACAAAGTTCAAGCCTTCATACAGAAGAGGAAAAAATATTCTTCGAAAAGTAAATAAACATTATTATTAAAAAGCTAAATTGAGTGAATAATTTGTTCTATCAATATTTTACCTACGCATTATTACCACAGAAAAAAGAGATAGTTATTACCAAAATGGCGTGCGGGCGCAAAGACTGCTCTGACAACCTTTTACAAGAAGATTCAATCAAATGTAGCAAGTGTAATTTACAATATCTTTTTTTTTTTGCAGGGCAAACTGAAAAATATTTAAAAAAATTATCAAGTGATCAAAAAACAAAGTGGAAATGCGTAATATGTAAAAATCAAACAAAGACAAAAAGGACGATGATATACAGGGGACGGACGAACAATCACTTGTCAATGTCATTCAAAAACTGCGACAAGAGCTTGCCTCAGTGAGAGAGAAAATTGAAGTTTTAGAACCAAGTCTGATGTTTTGCTCGTGTAAAATTGACGAATTCAACAACAAAATAACAAACATTGAACTTAAAATGAAAAAAGTAGATGATCTCAACTCCACAGTTACACAGATGAAAAAAGGTATGGAAAATGTAAAAGTTGAAAATAGTGAACGCGACCAACAAAACAGGGCATCAAACGTAGAAATACAGGGAATCCCGAAGAGTCAGGATGAAAACATATATGAAACTTTCAAAAAGGTCTGTGATGTTATAAAATTTCCACTGAAGGAATACGACATTGACTATGCATACCGGGTAGCACACAGGGAAGTACAACATTTAAAAGAGAAGCGCCCTTCGACCATGATTGTACGCTTCCTAACTCGCCGACGCAAGGAGGAGTTCATGAGGGCAGTCCGGCAGCGCAGGGGAGAGGGACGCATCACCACGACCACACTAGGACTACCAATGCATGCACCACCTAAGGACGTCTATATCAATGAACACCTATCAATAACTAATAAAATAATACATAAAAAGCAAGAATTTTGGCGAGACAGAAAGGTTATCGATTTGTATGGACAAAAAATTGCAAAGTATATGTTAGGAAATCAGAAACATCTCAGATATTTATATTAAACAGCGAAAGTGATGTTGACAAATTCATAATTTAATCACATTATCTCTCACAGTACATATCTTACAAATATCATTCCCATGTACTTTAATCTTAATTTTAGAATTATTTCAGTGAGACCATCATTGTTGATTTCTAAATCAAAAGATGGTCTGAAAAATCAACAAAAATTTTTATTATCTGTTTTATTAATATACCTAATCTTTCAAAATTATACACTTCACATATAATACATTTACAGACGAATACATTTTTATCTTTTTATATATGTACATGCGCCACAGTATGTACTCTTACATTGATATAAATATTCATTTTCTCTCTTTATCTGTAAAATTATATATATTTTATAAAAAAACACATCTTGGTATACTACATATCTTATCTATATTTCTCTTCTTCTTTTTAATTTTCTTTTGCCTACTTTATATGATTGCAGGTCGGAGGTCTGGGGTGTATTATACTTCTTGGCGGTATACTTTTGTTGATTGTAGTCAGACATATTCAGGCCTAACATATTTGATAAATAGACCTTTATCACCGTGCTCGATAATAATATCATAAATAACTATCTGGAGGATTGTTATCTATGCGAACTAGAAATCTCTGATAGTGATCATTGCCATAAAACTCTTTCTGGGCACTCTGCATTAAAAATGCTTACATTAAATATACGAAGTATTAATAAAATTTTTGATGAGTTACTTATACTTTTAGATGACATTAAAGTTAATCTTGACCTAATTATTCTGACAGAGTGTTGGCTCGGAGATAACTATGTACCAAAAAATATTTCGGGTTATGCCTCTATCCACACTAAATTAAATATATTACAAAACGATGGACTAGTTATCTACATTAAGCAAGACATACCTTTCATAGCAAATGAAATAGAACTTAAAGAAGCAAATTGTATCAATGTTTGTATAAAAAATAGTATAAGAGTAATTGCCATATACAGGTCACCCTCAATACAAAATCTGTCAACATTCTTAGATTCTCTTGACAGAACTCTTTCTCTTTATCGCAACGACAAAAATTTAATTTTGACCGGGGACCTAAACATAAATATACTTAATAACAATAAACACCTTCAAGCTGATGATTACCTAGATTTACTAACTTTCCATGGATTCAAGTCATTGATCAACAATCCCACACAGACAACTTCTATATCCAACTCGTGTATTGATCATATAATGTGTAGGTCAAACAAAACATGCGTTCCCATAATATATCAAAACTCTGTCACGGATCACTATACCTTATTTCTCAAGATGATAGACAGTGAAAAGAGCTCTAATGTTAGAAACAACTTTGTAAAGAAAAAAATTAACTTCAATACTCTTCAAGAGAGCCTTAAGACAGAGGAATATTAATTTGCAAGAAAAACCACAGGAAGTCGTAAATGAAATCAATAATTATTTTGCAAATGTGGGACCAAAATTGGCAGCCCAAATAATAAATAATAATAATGATAATGTCGACCGAGATTATCGCTCTCCTGTTTCCGCTCCCGATCTATGTCTGACTGCAACCAATGAAACGGAATTGATTCAGATCATTAATGACTTGCCTAACAAATCATCTGTTGGTGTTGACGATATCTGCACCGAAACAATTAAGACTACGAAATCTCTCATTGTTACCCCACTTGTTCATATATTCAATCATAGCATGACGCAAGGTATTTTCCCAAAAGCATTAAAATGTGCTCTCATCAAACCAATTTTTAAAAAAGGAGACAAGCTTGAGATATCAAACTACAGACCAATCTCGCTACTTACTATTTTCTCTAAAATATTGGAAAGAATTGTTAAGAACAGATTATTAACTTATTTAAATGAACGACAAATTTTATCAAAAAATCAATACGGTTTCAGAGAGCATATGTGTACTGGAGATGGCATAACAGCAATGACTGAATATGTCACAAAACATACCGATAATGAAGATAAGTGCATCGCAATATTTCTTGATCTTGCTAAGGCGTTCGATACAGTTCCACATGATAGATTGCTTGTTAAATTATCGCGCATAGGATGTGACGGTGTGACCCATGACTGGTTTAAAAGCTATCTTACAGAGAGATCTCAAGTTCACTGGAAGGAAATCATAGTACACCAAAACATATATCACACGGTGTACCCCAGGGAAGTGTCCTTGGACCAATCCTCTTTCTCTTATATGTCAACGATTTGTGTGATTTGCCAACTGAGGGTCAAGTTATTTCATTTGCAGATAATACCGTCTTACTTTTTAAAGGCAAAACATGGGAAACTGCTCACAAAATAGCAGAAAATGGTATAGTGACCGTTAAAAAGTGGCTTGACCGAAATTTACTTTCTCTGAACATTGGAAAAACTAAGTACCTAACATTCAGTCCAACAGAAGCTGGTCAACCTAAAGACATCATAAATTATCAAATACAGTTACATAACTGTAGTTTACCACATAGATGCAAGTGTATATGTCTGGAAAAAGCATGTGACATCAAATACCTAGGAATTATAATTGACAACAAACTCAGTTGGCAGGGACACATACAAGATCTCTCTAATAGGTTAGGAAAACGGGATACATATATAGAAGTCTGAGAAATGTGGTAGATATTGTATCCCTCAGGACTATATATTATTCCATCACTCAATCCCTATTATCCTATGGCATAATTGGATGGGGAGGGTGTGTCAAATCAGTCATGGATCCGCTGACAAAATCACAAAAATGCATCATGCGTATAATCACCAAGAAATCGAGAATGTTTCCTTCAGATGATTTGTTTGGAATATTTAACGTTCTTGACCCGAGACAATTATACCTTAAAACCATACTTTTAAAATTCCACAAGGACAAGGTAAATTTTAATCGTACACAACAAACACGGGTTACAAGATTGGCAAATGCAATTAATTTTGAGGTACCTAAAAGGAAAACGTCTTTTGAGCAAAGACAATATAATTTCACTGCCCCGCTTGTCTTCAATAAGTTACCCAATGAAACTAAAGAAATAACTGTACACAAACCTTTTAAACATCGTATCAATAAGTTTATTAAAATATCAGGTAGAAGGTATGCTGAAGAAGTGATCCGCCCTTGACCTCTGAATTGGCAAAAAATATTTATATAATTTATAGTATACTATATATATATTTATAGTATACTAATTTATTGTATACTATAATATAATATTTATTTTTGTACTTAAATTTTTATCTTAATTTTATATGTGTATTTTCTTTTCTTTTCTCTTAGATTAATTCCTATGATTTACTTTAAATTTTTATTTTGATTTTATATGTATATTTTTTCTTTTTATTTTCTTTTAGATTAAGATTCTTCAATTGTCATTTTTATCCACTAAATAAATACCATATGAGAATAACTGCCACAGAACAGGTTTTTACCTAGTGTGGCTGTTACGCATGGGAACGCAACAGGCGGCCCCCAGTAGATAATGACATAAAAACAATGAATAAAAATGTGTGTATATTAATATTTGTGTGTCAAAGGACAATGATAATTTTAATAATCTGATAATTTTGTGAATAATATATTTTTTCTTTGGGGCCCCAAAATCATTTGCAAACTTGTATGTTTTGTTAGATTAAGTACCTTTTGTATAATTTATTACCTTTTGAATAATTTGTATGTTTTAAATATTTCTTATATTTTTTATTCTGTGTTTTTTGGAAAATAAACTGACTGGGTTTTGGCGGTCTTATTAATTCTGAATACTGACGGGAGATAACAGGGATTGTGCATATAGACAACCCGCGAGACGCGCATCTCATTTTTGGAAGACGACGACGATCTCGCGGATTACAAATAACATTAAATATACATTTTTTACATTTCTTTTTCTAACTGCGCAATAGATTGGCAGGTAGCCGTCTGAAAGGGAGCCCGAAACAGCGTGCGCACCCCTCACGCGGCATCAAATACGGTGAAGCTGGGTTTATGGACCACACGCCGGCGTCCCGTGAAGGGCGTCCGGGCCGTAATGCGAAAAAATTCGCGAGATGAATTTTTTAAAAAATGCACAAAACCTGGCATGTCGTATACCGTTGGATTCGGCATGTCATTTCCTGTCAGGATTCACTAAAAAATAAACAATCGGATTGGTTTTGAGGGAGATATGTCGAGAGATAAGATTCGGCCCTTTTGAGGCGAATTACGGTCGCTGACACATCCGGACACATTAGTCATAATTAAATTCATATGCGGATGTGTCAAGCGCCCAAAATGATATAATTTATACATATGTACGTCTCTCCAATCGAGAGAAATCTTAGATAGACGAGCCAAACGCGCCGTCTAAGCACTACAGCGGCACGGTATTACACGCGCCTGCGACTCTTTTCCGTGCGGATGCAAGTGGTCCATCACTCTCCGCTACTGCGCCATCTCAAGATTTATCTCCCCCCCAAGACTAATCCCATTTTGACCGTTAAAATCCCGTTATGTCTATTTTTTTGGTATAAATAAAGGAAGGTGAAATGGACCAGGCAGTGTGAAATCCTCGCTTTTTCTTGTGCTTTATCGGTCGTAATGTCCGTCACTCTGCCGGTTCAGTGCACCGTTTTTGTATAGTCTGAACCTGTGTTTTATTTAAAATCTCTTTCCTGTTCAGTAAAATGTGATAAAAGTGTAGTCATATAAATTCTGTAATTTTTCAAATATTTTAAATATTTTAAATTTTTAAAATTTTTTAATTTTTTAATTTTTTAATTAATTAATTATTGATTAAAATCTCACAAAACTCGCGTGTCCGCGGCAAGGCGTCGGATCGTGCAACCTCCCTATTTTACAAATCTACTAAATCGTTGCCGTTCGCCATTTTGTGTGGAACAGCTGGTCCTTCTTGAGACGGATTGCGATTTTCGATTGCCGTAAAAAATCGCCGCGGATCAAAATGTCGCGATCGGGTTTAAGATCGGGAACGCGAGTCGAGACATCGGAGGAAGGAGACGCTCGTAGTCAGGCAGCATCATCGGACGAGGAGAACGCAGCATCCAACATGGAGCAGGATTCTCCGCCCGGGAGCGCGGGGCAGACGGCGGCGCCCACATCGGAAAGCGCGGCCATCGCAGCGCTCAGGGCCGAGATGCGCCGGCGAGATCGCCACCATAGGCGACAACTACAAGAGCTTCAAGACAAGCATGAACAGAACTACGCGAGGGCACTCACACTCACAAGGGTTGCGGCATCGGGGAATGAACCCGGGACCGCGCACGGAGGACCGGGCGCGGCCAGCGCCACCGCTGCGAGCGCGGCGGGGCACCGTACAACCGAAAGCGCGGGCTCCGCCACAAGGAGCCGCGCGGAGCCGATGTCGATCTCATCGGATAATTGTCCCGAGCAGACAGCGGATCGCCGGGATAAAAATGCCGAGGGCGGCCTTCACATACCAAGCGGGGACGGGATTCCTGCGACAGACTGGTTCGGACGGATGACGGACGTGGCGGCCGAGGCCATCCGATCTACGCGCTCGAACGACAGCCTGCGATACGAACCGACGCAAGATGAGCCGCGAATGGCGGCATTAATGGCGAGGCAATCAAATGCCAAAGACTTGCCGGATTTTTCGGGAGACCCGCTGGAATGGAGAGCGTACAAGGCGCAGTTTGACCAGTCGACAGAGATATGCGGGCTCACACCGGCAGAAAATCTATGGCGGCTGCGAAACTCGCTAAAAGGCAAAGCGCGCAATGTAGTCGGGCCGTTAATTACGCTGTCCCGTAATGTGCCGGAAATTTTGCGCGTACTAGAGCAAAATTTTGGAAAGCCGGAAAAAATTATCGGCTCAATGTTAGATCGCGTAAGACATTTACCGCGCCTTACGGATCAGAGCGAGACAGAAAGTCTTGCGGATTTCTCAACGGCAGTCCGAAATGCGGTCGCGACTGTTGAAGGGCTTGACCCGAGATATTTGGCTGCCCCGCAATTATTATGCGAAATGGTAGGCCGGTTACCATTACCGGTACGCATAAGCTGGTTTTCAGCCAGAGCCGCGGCGGAATCCAGCACTATACAGGATTTTTCAAAATGGCTTACAACCATCGCAGACTCCGCGGCAATACATGGCGGACAGGATGCATCCTGTGTATGGAACCCGAGGCCGAAGAAGACCGCGCAAGTACATTTTTCCGCTTCGGATAGTTCGGAAAGCACACGAAATTGTGTAATGTGTGGTGCCGTTTCACACTGGATTTCAAAGTGTAATGAGTTCGCGCGCAAAACCGCCGCTGAGCGAAATAATATCGCGCGGGAAAAGAAACTTTGTTTTTCATGTTTACATGTGTGGACCCCAGGACATCATTCTTCGTGCAAATGGCGAAACTGGAAATGCGGTGTAAATGGATGCACGTCGAGACATCATGCATTGCTTCACGGAGCTCTGGCCGCGGCCGAAAGCGAAGACCGGCAATAGGCGCCGCGCTGGCGGGCGCCGCGCGCGGCTCGTTCAAAGAGTCAGCGTAACAGACGGCGGCCCATACTATGACCTCACACAACGGCCCCTCGATATTACGGATAAAAGTTGTGAGTGGTTAAAAATTATTTGTTATTTTTTATGTGTTATTAATAGTGCTTCCAGTGACTATGAGGGGCCCACGGGGCATATTAAAACATTCGCGTGTGCGATAAGGGTTCGGCGATAACCCAATTATATTGTTTTTAATTATGTAATTTTAAAACTGGCACAAGACATCGGCGCGCGGGGACCAGGCGGTGAACTTCGTCTTCATAGTGCGTCGGGCTGTGCAGTGAATATCATCAAAAAAGGTGATTTTTTATAAAGGGCAGCCGGGATAGCAAAATGTTTGCTGCGGGCCAATTAAGTTCGTGATATTTAGCCCTTCCGCCTCAGTTTATGGATCCAACTAGAGGCGGGCTGGTGGGCCGCGAACGCCTAAAATTGTCAATCAGAAGATTTTAATTGGAATAAATAACACGGACTGATTACGACGCAAGAAATGCGGGCGATAACAGCCGATAATGAGAATTTCATCTCGCGAACAGCACTGAGCTAAATAAAAATGACGTGGTCGCGGGCCGCTCGATTGTGGGAGCGCCCGTCTTTGCGGTTTTTTAGAACCAAAGTCCTGCGAACGACGATCTAGAAAAGGTCGAGGCCCGTTTGGCAGTCGATTCGTAAGGGATCACGACGGCGGCACGCGTGAATTCAGACGACGTGCACGCTGATAAAATTATTTGATAAAAATTATTTTGCCACCACAAGGCGTAGAACCGATTGGTTCTAGAAAAATGATCTCCTAAGTAAAAAGGATGACACATATCTGCCACCGAGTCTGCAGTGCGCTCTCAATCGCCTGAAAGGGATTGAACGCAAAATAAAAAGACCGGGCCTATGCGATTGCATATAGGCTAAAATTTAATATTTAATGAATTTAATATATGGTATGGAATACAACCGGAATTATGCATGCGTGCTGAAGGATCAAGAGGTGGCCGCGCTGGGCGACCATCAGTGGTATTTACTACATTTACAATTTTGAATCCACAAAAAACCGGAACAAGTACATATAGTGTTTGACGCGGCGAGGAGATACAGATGCGAAATATTTTTTCGGTCTTCGTTAGAAAAAAAAATGCGCCCGCCGCGGATAAACAAGATGTTTTTAAGAGCGAAAAATGCTCAATTTTTTTTATTGAGAGAACCGGACTGCGAACCGAAAATATACTGAATGATGTCAATGATTTTCGGCGCGACGTGTTTTCCAACCTGTGCCCAATACATCAGGAACCGAATAGCTGACGTCAGTGCGGCGTACTATCCGGCGGCCGCGGCCGTGATACGGGAGAAATTTTATATGTACGAGCTACTGGATGTAGTAGACACAACCGAGGAGACAGTAACCCGAGTCCGAGAAGTGACTGAAATACTGAGTAGGGGCGAGATGTAACTAGAAAATTGGGCATCCGACGACCCCGCCGTGCTAGAGCACATAGCACCGCGTTTGAGGACCATCAAACAGGTCCATATAATAGGCCCCGACACCACAACGGAACGTGTGTTAGGTGTGACTTGGGACCCAAGTACGGATAATTTTCTATTTAAATTTATTAATTTGCCAGAATTCACGGCCGACGAAATTCCAACAAAGCGACAGTTGCTAAGTGCCGTCATGAAAATATTCGATCCCGCTGGTTTTCTCGCATGCGTCATGATAAGATCTAAGATATTACTTCAAGATGTGTGGCGTTCAAAAATATCATGGGACGAGAAAATAAAAGATGAACATGCAACAAAATGGTTCGCTTGGCAGAAATTATTGCGCCAAAGTGAGTGTGAAATTTCGCGGCAATGTGTCTCAAGTAGCCGCCGCCAAGTTAATTTACATGTGTTTTGCGATGCCAGTGAATCGGCGTGCTGCGCGGTGGCATACTTTGTAGAAATTGTGAACAATAGAAAAAATGTGACATTTATTGCGGCAAAAACAAAGGTAGCTCCCTTGAAGCCATTATCCGTACCGCGCCTTGAGCTGCAAGGTGCATTGATAGCTGCCCGTTTGGCGGCAACCATAAAAGCACAACATACGTGCCGAATTGAAAAAACAATTTTTTGGACCGATAGCACTACAGTTTTGTGCTGGCTTCGGACGGATCCGAGGTCGTACTCGGCGTTCGTCGCAAATCGACTTGGTGAGATCGACGAGATAACGAACGCGGCGTGTTGGCGCTGGATACCGACACGCTTTAATCCCGCTGACATCGGAACCAGGGACGGAGAACCGCCGGATCTGACACCCTCAGGAGTATGGTTCGCCGGGCCCGCCTTTTTAAAAAGAGAGGAGTCGGAATGGCCCTGTGAGCGCCGCCCTCCCCAGCCGGACCCACAGGCACTAGAATTGCGACCTGTTGCGGTCGCGCATATGACGCGCGCCTCGCGAGATGGAGCTTTACCGGATGTTCATCGCTTCTCGTCGTGGGGACGGTTAGTTAGGTGCACCGCATGGGTGCGCCGATTCATAAATAATTGCCGAGAGCGCAATGGAAAAATTTTCGGCGCCGATTTAACGGCCGAAGAAAGAGATGCGGCGGAACGCGTCTGGGTCTTACAAGCCCAGTCGGACGCCTTTGGTCAAGAATTGGCATTTTTACGACGAGGGGAGGCCCCCCCCCGCAATGGACGGCTAATCACACTGACGTCATACTTAGATCCACACGGAATTATAAGAATGGGCTCGCGGCTGGCGGCGACCGCCGCGGAAATACCTACCGGCCTAAGAGAGCCGATTGTCTTAGACGGGGGACACCCGTATACACGATTGCTAATACGGCATTATCACGAAAAGAATAATCACCCAGGACCGGAAGTCACCGTGAGTGATATGCGTGAAAATTATTTTGTATTTCGGTTGCGACCGGCCGTGCGACGTGTCCAATTTGAGTGCCAGCGGTGCCGAAACAACCGCAGTCAACCACAGCCACCTCTGATGGGGCAAATACCTATAGCCAGAGTGGCACATCATTTGCCGCCGTTTACGCATTGTGGAGTGGACTACTTCGGCCCAATAAATGTGGCCGTCGGAAGACGAAGAGAGAAAAAATATGGCGCGCTTTTTACATGTCTTACAACACGCGCCGTCCATCTGGAGCTCGCGGACACACTCAGCGCAGATTCCGCGATAATGGCATTGCGTCGACTAGCAGCTCGCCGAGGCCACCCCAGACATCTTTATTCGGACAATGGTACCAACTTCCAAGGCGCGGCGAAGGAGATAGCTGTAGCTCTTCAAGAATTAAGATCGACGCCGCAGATGCGCGATCACCTCGCTGAAACCGGAATGGATTGGACCTTCAATCCGCCGTTGGCCCCTCACATGGGGGGAGTTTGGGAAAGTTTGGTCCGCTCAGTAAAGCGGGCACTAGAAGTGACCTTAAAGGAGCGCGCGCCGCGTACCGAAACGCTGCTCACCGCATTGGCCGAGGCCGAAAATGTGGTAAATAGTCGGCCATTGACTCACATATCAGTGGACCCGCGAGATAACGCGCCGCTTACGCCGAACCATTTATTGTTAAATTCGGCAGGACGTCACTCCCATCTGGCCGTTTACGGGCCGCTAGAAGAGCAAGTGTGCCTCAAAAAGCAGTGGCAATTTTCGCAGCAACTGGCGGATATGTTCTGGCGACGATGGATGCGAGAATATCTACCGACTCTCGCCCACCGTCGCAAATGGCAAGAGCCGACCCCTCCTGTCACTGAGGGCAAGGTAGCCGTAATCGCGGATGCTTCCCTACCGCGCAATAGCTGGCCAAGAGGCATCATAATCGAAGCAAAGCAGGCCGCGGACGGCCAAGTGCGCACTGTGCGCATAAGGACCGCCGCGGGCGACTACGTCCGGCCGGTCACGAAAATCATCGTTTTACCAACCGAGCCGGCACAGGATCAGGAGACCAAGTGAAAGACATCAGACAGCCGCCAGCCGTCCCATGCTGCCTTCAGGATTCAGTATTACTGAATGAGGGGAGTGTTACGCATGGGAACGCAACAGGCGGCCCCCAGTAGATAATGACATAAAAACAATGAATAAAAATGTGTGTATATTAATATTTGTGTGTCAAAGGACAATGATAATTTTAATAATCTGATAATTTTGTGAATAATATATTTTTTCTTTGGGGCCCCAAAATCATTTGCAAACTTGTATGTTTTGTTAAATTAAGTACCTTTTGTATAATGTATTACCTTTTGAATAATTTGTATGTTTTAAATATTTCTTATATTTTTTATTCTGTGTTTTTTGGAAAATAAACTGACTGGGTTTTGGCGGTCTTATTAATTCTGAATACTGACGGGAGATAACAGGGATTGTGCATATAGACAACCCGCGAGACGCGCATCTCATTTTTGGAAGATGACGACGATCTCGCGGATTACAAATAACATTAAATATACATTTTTTACATTTCTTTTTCTAACTGCGCAATAGATTGGCAGGTAGCCGTCTGAAAGGGAGCCCGAAACAGCGTGCGCACCCCTCACGCGGCATCCAATACGGTGAAGCTGGGTTTATGGACCACACGCCGGCGTCCCGTGAAGGGCGTCCGGGCCGTAATGCGAAAAAATTCGCGAGATGAATTTTTTAAAAAATGCACAAAACCTGGCATGTCGTATACCGTTGGATTCGGCATGTCATTTCCTGTCAGGATTCACTAAAAAATAAACAATCGGATTGGTTTTGAGGGAGATATGTCGAGAGATAAGATTCGGCCCTTTTGAGGCGAATTACGGTCGCTGACACATCCGGACACATTAGTCATAATTAAATTCATATGCGGATGTGTCAAGCGCCCAAAATGATATAATTTATACATATGTACGTCTCTCCAATCGAGAGAAATCTTAGATAGACGAGCCAAACGCGCCGTCTAAGCACTACAGCGGCACGGTATTACACGCGCCTGCGACTCTTTTCCGTGCGGATGCAAGTGGTCCATCACTCTCCGCTACTGCGCCATCTCAAGATTTATCTCCCCCCCAAGACTAATCCCATTTTGACCGTTAAAATCCCGTTATGTCTATTTTTTTGGTATAAATAAAGGAAGGTGAAATGGACCAGGCAGTGTGAAATCCTCGCTTTTTCTTGTGCTTTATCGGTCGTAATGTCCGTCACTCTGCCGGTTCAGTGCACCGTTTTTGTATAGTCTGAACCTGTGTTTTATTTAAAATCTCTTTCCTGTTCAGTAAAATGTGATAAAAGTGTAGTCATATAAATTCTGTAATTTCTCAAATATTTTAAATATTTTAAATTTTTTAATTAATTAATTATTGATTAAAATCTGACAAAACTCGCGTGTCCGCGGCAAGGCGTCGGATCGTGCAACCTCCCTATTTTACAAATCTACTAAATCGTTGCCGTTCGCCATTTTGTGTGGAACAGTGGCAGTTATTAGTATCTTGTATCAACTAATCTTAATGTAAATAAACAATAAATAAATAAATAAATAAAAAAATAAAATAAAAATCAACTGTGAAATTCTTCTTCCTTTTCAACTTTCTTTAGACTTGAGAGTATGTTTGTGCAGGTGTTTCCTCTTGTGATGCTGAAGTCCATCAGTCTTACCTGGTGGACGCAGTCCATCTGGTAAGCCAGGCAGAGCTACCAGATGGACTGAGACCACATCTTGAACTTCGCAGACCTCCTATATTGCAGTATTCCTCATATGATCATGCAGACTTCCCAGCAATAGCAAGCAAAGTTCTCATTTCAGTTGTTACTTTAAAATTAAAATTTTCAAATTATCGGGGTTAATCAACTATGAAGTTAACATTTTCGAATTTGAAAAAAATTAGAATCATTTATCAAAACATGAAATATCCAAACTTCCGCATTTTTTTAACCATAACCAGCAATACTGAATCTTCCGCTGTTTTCAAAATTCTACTAATGCAATTTAGAAGAGATAATCTCATCTACCTTCATAAAATAGCAAACTCCACAATAGATTGCCCTGATTTACTCAGATGTATTTCCATTAGAGCGCCTTCTAGGTCAACAAGATGTCATCCCACTTTCAGCCTTCCTCGTTGTAACACTCAAGCCAAACTAAATTTATTTATCCACCGAACCTCCCTCTTCAATTCAATGACTTTGATATCTTCAGTTACCATATTTAAATATAAACTGAAGTGTATGCTTTGGACACTGAACTTTATGAATGTTAATGAAAATGGCAGCTACGTTATCTAAAGCTGGCATGTACGCAGATTTCCTGCCAATGCAATTTTATTATACAGCATGTATAAAAAAAACGTTTTATATTATTTTAACCAATTAAAAATGCAATGTTTTTAAAGGCACTTAGTATAACAATCTGTGCTGTTCTGAAAATAGCAATATTGAGATGTCAAATCTTTATCCCAATCTTGACAGGTATGTATAATATTGTATTGCCGCCAATTTTGATGTTTTAAGTTTGACATGTTTGAAATTAATGAATTCAATCAATCAGAAAGCTCTATCGCGTAAACAAACGTTAAGTTATTCACAATTATGAATAATGAGCTTTCTAATTGATTGAATTCATTAATTTCAAACCTTTCAAACATAAAACGTCAAAAAAACGTCGCGGCGTCGCAATGTTATACAATATCTGTCAAGATACAGGAAATAGCAACTTAGTTCAGAATACGGATGAATGATGGATGAATGTTTGTTTTAATTGCCACATGATCTACTTTTATCAAAGGGTTGTTATATTAAACCACCGTTTTTAAAATCTTTGAGTCAATTGGGTGGGTCGTGTATAAAATAAAAAAACGATGGGATTTTGTAAGAAATGTAATATTTATTTTGTTACCTACATCATTGTTTCAAATCAGAATCGCAAATCAATTCTTCTACGCCGCTTAAATCTTCATCACTATTTGAATCTGATGATTCACCATTGGAATGTCCTACTCTTATTACAAGTCCATCAGTGAAATTATCTAGTTTTGGTTCGAGTTCCATATATTTTTCCTCATGCTGTCGCGTCTTTCTCCAAATGTCACTGAACATGTCAAGAGTAATAGACTCGCCGGCCGCCTGGCAAATGCCGTCCTGAGGTTTATTTAATTTAGTTTTAAAATTATTACGCCATCCCCCGGGTGATTTAAATATGTCATTTATAAAAAACTACGTCTTGCCAATAGTATGACAATTTACTGGAATCGTAAGACAGAATTTACTGAGATATTAGAGAATATGTGCCGATTACCGCAGCACGTATGATAATAAATTCTACAATTAATTCGATAAAAAACCTGTGGGTTCAAACCAAACAGGGAATAAAACAAAACATCAGCCTGTATTTCGTATTATTTCGTAATAGTAGTAAAAACAAAACAATAACAGTCTCTGTCACGCTCGTAAGCTTGACCACGTGCGAGAGAGACAGAGAGATTTTCGAGATCCGTATGCAGCGTGACGTCACCCCGTGCGCTTGCGCGGATGACAGGGCGGGAAATATGTGTACATGCCAGCTTTAGTTTAACGACCTGTATTTACTCACAAGAAGGAACTTACTATTTTGCAGATGCGTGCAGTGAGAACAAGAAATATGAATTTTCTAAGCATATTTTTTGCAAGTAAACCGAAATGAGATATATCTCGTAATATTCCTATCACAATAATTAACAAAATTATTCAGATTGTAATATTTCATAATCTCCTGCCAAACAAATTTTTAATTTCGATTTTCTTTTCCAAATACATTTATGTTTATATAAAAGTCATGCTTCTTGTTTTCACTGCACACCCCTGCTTTTTGGCAGGGTATTTTCCCATACAACATCTCTTGTTGCTTTATAAATTTTGTTCGCACTAGATTTGTTTCATGATGTGTCAAAAGTGCAAAGAGAAATAAACGATAAAAGTTTTTCTAAAAATCTGTTTAATTCAAATTACTTAAAATACAAATTGGACATTTTCGTGTACCATCAGATGATATAGTATATCCTGGGTTACATGGAGTAGTTTCCATTGTAGTCAAGTTTCACCAAAATGTCCTGTGGAAATTTTACACTTCACACATAACAAAATGGGCAAGATATTATTATCAAGAACATTTATCACATTAATTGTACTGGAAAGTATTGAGTAACTAACAAAAATTAATCATGTTTTAAAAATTATTTTCCTTTAAAATATCTAAAATAATACAAATTTTTAGTCTAAAAGAAAAAAAATACAAGACCAAAATTCTTGGTGATTATATTTTTATTTGGCAGATTATACGTATGTATTATTTGCGAATATCTTGGTTTTTGAATTAGACTTTTCAGTAACACAATAAATTGGTAAATGCAAATATTAAATTGAAAATATGTATAATTGAGATTTCGAATACCTATGACTGAGAAAATATTTTTATTTGAAAACAGCAATAAACATATCAAGTTTGATTTAATAATTTCGTAAAAACTATATGACAATATAAATAATTCATATTTGCTGAATATCATTATAATTTCTAATTTGTAGTACATTTTTACTCACTCCTAAACATATGTACTCAATAGAGTTGTGTCATATATTAAATTATACACGATTTTATACAGAACATAAATTATCTAGTCACAAAGTATTCTTATAAAATATACAATATGGAGATTCATTTTGTGATACATAATTAACATAGTTATTAATAGTAGTTTCGGAAAAAGATAATGAGCATTCATTGCTAATTGACAAAATTGATACAATAGTCAAACTAAATTGTCGCGATCTGCGTATTAGCATCCATATTATAATTACGATGGATGGCAACAACCAGTTAAAAAAACCATTTTAGAGTACGTACCTACATTAAAAATATTGGAATATGAACAAACTGATATTAAAAAACATTCAATTATATTAAACTATCGGAAATTAATAGTTTTTTAAATATTTTTGTGGAATATTGTCAAAATCTTTGTTTTTATTGTCATAGAAAACGGCCAACTGTGACGCGGAAATATATTTTTTGTGCCGGCAATACCGCTTTTTGACATTTGATGTAAGTATGTTTTGTTTCATATTTCTCTTTTGTTTTTATTTTTTGCATTAAACTTGCTTCAATAATAAAAGAATTTTACCTTCCAGTAAAATTCCTATTTTGTTTCCATCGACGCCTGGAATCCATTATGAGAGAACAGCCTGCTGTTTCAGCTCTTAGACACGCGTTCCTACCCCCTGATTCCCATTTCGCGACATAATTTATTCCTGCTGGTATCCCTATTTCCCGGTTCTGGTGGCATAATGGTCTTTCTTTCATATGACTCATAATGCACTAGGCAGGGATTACCTGGATTCCAGGCGTCGATGGAAACAAAATAGGAAAATGAATGGAAGGTAAAATTCTTTAATTTTGTGTTCCGTATCGACGCCTGGAATCCATTATGAGAGATCTGTTTGTTATCACCTGGTGGCCTGGTGGTTCGATGTTATATGTGATTGCCTATATTGGCGTAAAGAGAGGCGCTAATGAGCTCTGGGGGCATTGTTGCTTGGGGTTGTTTATTATCTTATCTCTCTTCGGTAGAATTTTCGGAAGGTGATTTCACACTGCCAGTTTCCTTTTGACAAGATCTCCTCTACCGGGTAGTTCTCCAGCCATTTCAAAGAAGCTACAGCAGAACGAACATTCCTGGCGTTGCTTCCACTCCAGCCTCTCTCAGGATTGACTTAACCTCCTATTATTGCCCGTGAAGCTGGCTTTACTTCACCTGCTGTCAATTTCAAAGTAACGGGGTTCTGCATAATTCGAAATGTTTTTTTGGGTCCCTTGAATTTCAAATTAATGAGGTTTTACTATATGTATTATTATTATATTAGAAATTGAACATATTTTCTTTTATTTTCAAATTTGGTAAGTGTAGGTAAATTACACATTCATTAACCCGGTCATTGCCAACAAAACGCGTCAAATGAACAAAATAATTGACAGATCAATTAGATCTGCTGAAGAGTGACAAATCACATTGTGCTTAGCTAGAAATGACCCAAAATACATAGAGTGGTGTACGTGTGCCAATCATGTTACAGTCAACGCATATCGTGCGGTGTTAGCAATGAATGCGTTAATAACTTTATTAAATTTTATGTAGTACATACATTATAAATTCTTCTTCAAATGGGTCCCATTTGATATATAAGTGTAAACTTTTAATAGAAGGTATGCAAAATTTTCACATAATACAAGGCAACATTGGTAAAGTAGTACATATACAGAAAATTTAAAAATTTCAGGGTGTAGTACTGTTTTTGATAAAATTAATTTTGTCGAGATATACGTACCTACTAAGGCAAACTATTACATTATAATGTTTATGAACTTCGGTACTTATTACACAATACATGGACGGCAATTGATACCTATAATAGGTATCAATATATTAATTACGCCAGAAACGCTTCTTCTGTTCCGTGTCTGGATGATTTATGTTGCCAGTTAAAAAAAAAACATTTTAGAGTACATTAAAAAGATTGATTTTTTTGAGTTTTACAGATCACTTTAAAATATATTTAGATATAATTTAATATGTAGAAATAATATGCGTTATTTAATACGACGATGGTATTTATTGATTTTTGATTAGAAATAACGAAATACCATATTTTCTCCAATCAATTGTATTTTTACTCCTGGCAAGTCATATCGAAATTGAATTTTGACATTATCTTATCTATGATTTAGACACATGACTGACATGACCGTTTGACAGGTGAAACGTGTTTAGATACATCTTTTCTTTATATTATGCACATGGAAATGAATGTGAAACGCGTTTATATTAATTTTGACGTTACATCTTACACCTAAATTGTGAGGTTAAAACACACACGTTACCTTATGCGTAGTTACTGTTTCTAGGTCAACTTTTCACATAAACGATGAAGAAGTTCCAATTTATTGGTTTATGTATTTGAAAATTGTGATGTCGCTACATCGAATTCCAATTTTTAGTGTTGTTATTATCAGATGCAGCTGGTAGTTTCATACAGATATTCTAGTTATTTATTTATATTCAGATTTACTTCTACCTTTCTTCACATAACAAAAAAATTTAAGGATTTAAAAATAAAACATTGTTTCTAATTTTTCAGTCTTTCAAACACTTATAACAAATAAAGTGATATGTAGACCTCTTTTCACTTAAGAAAAACAATCGCATTAGTATGTGTCCGACTCACATTGTTTCACTTTGTTGGTATTTCTGGGTAAAGGTAAACACCCACACACGGTACGGCCACAGTATAGTAAACATACAGTATTATGTCTTCATACAAATGGCCGAAACGACGTCCTTCGAAATCTCGGTATACTTCGGTCTGCGCGGTCGCCGCAGGGCTGCAGTAACGTACGGACGCAAGCAGTGTGAGACGCTCCCGCGCATACGTTTACGTCAATTTATGACACCCCAAACCCTAAAGAGTCAGTCAATGAGCAGCCATGGTGTGTGTTTAACCAAGTTTAAGTACCAAGCGGCCATAGGTATTTATTTCAAGGATACTGCCGAGACAACATACTGCATACTTTACTATACTGTGGCAAGGCTTTATTATTCTTCATAGAAATTTATCCGAAGAATGGTTGTATAAATGTCTCACACTCTTTCCGTAGTTTCATACAGATACGAATTGTATCACGCAGCAGTTACCGATTATTGAATATATGACGGCCGTATTCTAGCTATTTATATTAGTATGTGTCCGACTCACATTGTTTCACTGTGTTGGTATTTACAGGTATAGGTAAACACCAGTGGCGTGCAGTGCATACAAGCAAAAAAGCTGTGTATTAGTAAAGATTCTGAGAAACAAATATTACTTAAATAATCCTTATCTTAAAAAAAAGTTGATTTAAAATTCTAGCCATAATTCGTCCTACGGCTAGAAGTTTTATTTCTGATGTTTCCATTTAACGCGACGTATCAGTTTTTTTCGATTTAAAATTCTAGCCGTAATTCGTCCTGCGGCTAGAAGTTTTATTTCCGACTTTTCTGCGCTTAACTTCATGTCAATTCTTCATTTATTTCGCCAACCAATTTGTTCCACAGATATAGTCAAGTCGAGAAAAAAAATGTGTATTTTTAATGTTGCGAGTTTTGTGTAGTAGCGTCCTTCTTCGAAAGGTCCTATGCCAGGTGCACGTCATGCAGAAATGTTATTTTTTACAAATTCCACCCAAAACTTTCGGTAAATTTTATGTCTTTTCTATGGTAATATGAATACGACAAATATCACCTGTCATCTGTTTTATCATAATGATATCATAAAATGTTTGATTTATTTTTGTGAAAAGAAACGTATATCTGAAATTAGTATTGTTCCCGATTTAATTATATATAAATCGTCTTCGAAATATATTGGAATTTTTTGCCGTATTAGCTATACCTATATAAAATATTTATTTATTTAGGAAATATTGTTTACAATACTTCTTTTATAGTGCAGTTATTTTCGTGGATTGAAGGTACTCAAAATAGTTCATTATATATAGTTAAATTTTTTTTTAAAATGTATAAACCCTTATAGGTACATGTGTATACATATATATTTCTAATATAGGTATGTACATAGTCGGTCACAGCATAACCTAAGTTTATACCCACTGCAAGCCACTGGTAAACACCAACACACGGCACTGCTTTATTATTCTTCATAGAAATTGATGCATTGGTGACGGCTTTTAGTAATCATATATGTATTGAAAACTGAAATTACATATTACAGGTGAAAAGCAGGGAACATTACATTTTAAGCAATTGGTTATCGCTGATTGCTTGCTGCTAGGATCTGGGGTTGGACTTCTACCTGAATCAGAATTATTAGTTATTTAAAAACTCTAGGTGAACATACATATAAAGCATGTATCATTTTCCTAAAATACAGTAAAATCCCGTTAATTCGAACCCCGATAATTAGAAATTCCCTATAATTCGACATTTTCAAATAAAAAAGTCCCAAATGTTAATTTAAAAATAGATTTACCCCGCTAAATCGAAAATACGCGGTAATTCGTAAATTAAATTTTTAATAGCTGAAAGTAGACGAAATTGAAAAAAGAAAATAGCAAATATGTCAATATCGGGTAGGTTGGTATTGAAAAATGGAAACTAGCCAGATACAATTGGCCGCAAAGCAGCTGACGTAGGCATAGGTAAACGCCTACGTCAGGCGCCAGGGACCGCGCAGGGGCCACAATAGCCGCCCGCAGGGCCTAGCAGTAAGCAATCGGCGAAACCGATTGCTTTCCTGCTAGTGGTAATAATTACTACTACCGATACGAGTAATATTAATAAAATATGCATATAACAAAACATGATGTTAGGTATATATTTCATCATCATGGTAAGGCATTTTACTTATAATAAAACATATATATAATAAAAAAAGGTCCACAACAAATTAGGCAATGAATCCTAAAAATGTAGGTACAATAGTACATGGACAAACAATGAAAATACATACTAACAAAATATTTGGACGGTAATAACATCTAACTTCCTAAATATTCTTCTCCAATGATAAGAGAATTGATGGGAATATTGAAGATTATAACATATTTTTGACAAAATTCCATAATACTGACAAAGACAATACTATTGTTGACACAGCTATTGAACTGCTTCCGTTACAGCGATGGTCCAAGAAACAGAAACACCAAGTCGTCTGGTCATAGAAGTTCCTTTGAAAACACAAAATGAGATCATCTTAAAATAATATAAATATTACAACTGTTCGAAGAATATTTTTTCTTCTTCTGTATGAAGGCTTGAACTTTGTGGTGACATTATTATTAAAATAAAACACAAATTACTTTGTTTTCACCACCATATTAGATTAAAAAATCTACATGTTTCGAGAACAATGTTCTCTTCATCAGGATTATTGTGTACTAATCTTAAAAGTTGAAACAAGCAAATATGTTACGGTGAAGGAGCGGTTGAGGGGGTAGGTGAGGGGGGGGGGGGGGTTCGAGGTGTTAATTATTATGGGTCATTTGGAATGTTAAGTGGAAAAATATTCAAAATAGGATTATGCAAAAATTTCGTCTGTGTATTTATTATATTAGACTTAATATTAACATTTTTCCTAATTTTGAGTATTTCTAAATTATTTATTTGAGGTATCTTATAGTTGAAATGTAAAAATTTTAAGCCTGTGTTAATATCAAATGTATGGTCAAATTCTATTAGATGTTTTGCGAAATCAGAATCAATATTGCTAGTTAATGCTTTGATATGTTCTTTAACCCTAGTTTCAAAATTTCTTTTTGTTTTGCCAATATAAAAATTATCGCAATAAATAATTTAGAAATACTCGAAATTAGGAAAAATGTTAATATTAAGTCTAATATAATAAATACACAGACGAAATTTTTGCATAATCCTATTTTGAATATTTTTCCACTTAACATTCCAAATGACCCATAATAATCAACACCTCGAACCCCCCTCCCTCCCCTCACCAACCCCCTCAACCGCTCCTTCACCGTAACATATTTGCTTGTTTCAACTTTTAAGATTAGTACACAATAATCCTGATGAAGAGAACATTGTTCTCGAAACATGTAGATTTTTTAATCTAATATAGTGGTGAAAACAAAGTAATTTGTGTTTTATTTTAAATTTTACACCTGTGCAAATATATATTATACAGGACAAATGGTATACCTTTTAACGTCATATTCTTTGATGGTATTGTTAACGTAATTAGATAACCGTGGATCTACAGATGACGGTCTACATCCCTCGTAGTGATCAGCTGGGATGTCAGTACGGAATGCTTGCAAATTACTCAGGCAATCTCTTGTTATAATTTCATCCGCTGTAAAAACATAATAAATAACACTAAGTACTTATAATTTATCTGTGTTTAAATCATGCCTACAATCCCTCATCACCTCTGGTTCTAGTAAACAATGGTCGTGAAATCATTTTTATAATCAATTTTGTTAGAAAATTACAACTGTACAATGTGAAAAATAGACATTCAGTCAAAATAGTACCGGTAACTGATCTCATAATTCTAATTCCAAATTCAATTCTAATAATTCTTTTTTGACGCTAAGTTGGTTTGTCGCGTTTTTTATAATGGATAAAAATATTGAACAAAGAGTTTGTCTCAAATTTTGCATCGCAAATAGAATCTTGTTTTCGCAACATCACTAAAGTGAAGGAAACTGTGACTGAAAATCGTCATTCAAGTTTGGGAGAGATGGGCGCTTAACTTTCTGTATCTAAGAATTAATTCATATCATTTTAAACGATCGCTTGGGCATGAAACATGTTGCCGCTCGACTGATCTCGCAAGATCTGAATTTTCTTCAAAAACTTAATCACATTTTAAAGTCGCTGAAGACATGCTAGAACGAGTCAATTCCGAACTCACATTCGCAAAACGCATTGTTACTGGTGATGAGACATGGGTTTACGAGTTTGACATGCAAACCAGTCAACAAGTTTCGGAATGGAGCCTTTCAACTGAACCAAAACCGAAAAAACCAAGCCAAAGTTGATCAAAAGTCAAGGTCATGTTGACTGTTTTCTTTGATTATCGCGGTGTTGCGCACTCGTAATTCTTGCCAGAAGGTCAGACGCTAAATAAAGAATATTATCTGAGCGTTATGCGGCGTTTGAGAAAATTCGTCAAAAAAGACCAGATTTGTGGGAAAAAATTCTTGGATTTTGCACCATGACAATGCATCATCGCACAAGACTATCATCATGAACAAATTTTGTCCAAAAACTCAACAAATCCCATCAAAAATCCACCGCATTCACCGGATATGGATTTCTAAAACTCAAATTACTACTTCGTGGCACCCCTTTTCAGTCGATAGAAGACATAAAGGAGAATTCACGGCAAGAACTGAAGTTGATATTTTGATGATTGGATTATTTATTGGCGTAAGTATATTATTTCTGAAGGGGCCTACTTTGAAGGCGATACAATAAATTTGAAAGAATAACTAACATTCTGTGTTTTAAAAATGTTCTCAGGTTTTTACAGCCATAGCATGCACAAAGAGCTGCAATTTAAAAAAAAAAAATTATTCTTCAACAGGCCAAGAGCCCTAATTACATAAGTGATAAGTAAACACATGTGGGGTCAACAATCTGTTTCCCAATGCATTTTGACCAGTGCCTGAATTCTCAGGGAAAATCAATTGCTCGCCAAAAAACACGCACACTCAAAAGCGCGGACGTCTTTGTTTACATACATATAAGATTGACAACAGAGGTTAGAAACCGCTGACCTGTCATGTCCCACGCCGCATACAGGAGAATAATCCGCTGATACGACAGATCTCACGCAGACAAAGGAAAATTAAATATGTTATTAAAATTAAACACAAGTTTTTTTACACATCTAGACACCAAAATCGGGATATAAAAGACTGTTGCCGACGTCTCAATTCAGTTTGTTCCCTTGCCGTCATAACGACGTCACGCTGCGCGGACGCTACCGTAGCTCACCTCGCTACGTAGTTCGTCTCCCTCGCTTCAACCACGAGGTCACGCTGCCAGACGATTGCTACTCGTAGCATCTTCTACTACGTAGCTTGTTTCTCTCCATGCCATACGACCAATTTCCAATTTGCAGTAGCTACGACATCAAACACAATTGCTGCGCCACTCATCTCATTTCTCGCTATGCCTCCAGTCTCCAATCCATCGATCATCGTCAGCCACATCGCTCCACTGTCCTCGCAATCTCCAGCAGCGAACACCATCTCCGGCGGAACCGTCATCATCCTCGACCTCACCGCAATATGCTACTTACATCAGTCCTCAGCACCATCTCCAGCTCCAAGACACTTGCCTCTCCACGACAGCACATCGACTCGTCCTACAACCACACTCGAAGAACACCCATCGCCTATGCTACATGGATTCCGGTGCATCGACCAGCAGCTGCACAGTTGACGAACGCACTGGCTACCAAGGTTGAAAGACAGAACACATGCTGTAATTCGAAAATAAATAAACTCTATAAAACTGACCGCAGTTTTCTGTTCACATCAGCTGTATTTCATCCTGCAATACATTGTACAAAAGTGAGATCCAAGACACGTTACTCCACACACATTACAAAATACCCAGGCTTGAGTAAATCTCATAGATTAATTGTGACCTCACCAGGAATCGAACTCGGAACCCTCGGTGTGAAAACCCAGTATCATGCGCATTGGGCTACGAGGGCCGCCGATAATTTAATTAATCCTAACGAATGGAGGACTTGTATAACAGTCCCAATATTTAAGAAAGGTCGAAAGACCAACCCAAAAAATTACAGTGGTATTACCCTGCTTTATACAGTGCTCTTTACCAATATTTAAAGACCAAACTGGGACAGACCATTGTTCATAGAGGGGGATTCAACAGGGATTTAGAAGGAACTGGTCCACCACTGCCGCCACCATTTTCATTTTTTTAGGTCACAATCCTAGGATTGGTGTGCACCAAGCGCTCAATCTCTCCTCTCCTCTCTGTCACCCTCTTTATTTCTTGCTAGGTACTACAGTGCACATTTCCGATAACCTGGTTTAGGGATGCATATTTTTTACATCTGCAGATATGAATGTGGATTTTTTGAGTCTCACATGCGGATGCGAATCTTAAGTTTTTAAAAGATACCTAGTTTAATTACACGAATAAATGAACAAGATGCTAATTTTTGAATATTTTTATATAATATTCAAATTTTGAGTACTTAAATATAAAAATTGGTGCATAATATTTAATGAAAATCAATGTTGCTGCCTTTTTAGGTTCCAGCCTGTTTCTCAAAGGTTCGTTTATTAATCCCATGCCATGAAATAATTGTTCACTAGGAACATTGTCTGGTGGAGAAGATAAATAAATATCTGAATGCTATTCCAGATAATATTTTTAAATTACCTCAATTAACACTCCACCATTTTATCGGGCTTTCTGAAATATTCAGTCTTTTTTTATTGCGATATGAGAGCAATTCCATCTTGAGAACAGCATCGGGGATGTCATGTGTTTCTTCACTTTCATCTCCACTTGATGAATCTAGCATTACGGCAAGAAGGCACACTGACCATACCGGACATCCCTCAGTGTTCTAAATCTTTTTCCAGGATATCTCTCCTTGTCATTTGTTTCGCTTTTATGAAATGTGTAAATGACTGTATTTTTTTTTGTCAATATTTTTCGTCTTCAATATTTCATCTTTAATATTTTCCTCGGTTACTAGTTTGAAAAATTTGTACTTATAGTGAGGGTTTAAGTAAGTGGATATGCCATATAAATTGTTCTCTTCCAAAGTAGAAAATTTAGCTGAAACTTCAGCTTTCGGAGTCGTGACCACAAGCCGAATTAGACAGAATCCTGTAATTTTGTTAATTTTTTTTCATAACCAATTGAATTATTGGAATCACTGATGATATGAGGGTCCGAGAGCTGCCTATTTCCTGTGAAGCTTCTTCAAAATGTTTCAACAACTCAACACAGCATTCTTTGATTTTCCACTCTTCTGGCTAAAATGGGTCAATGTTGTTGTCGTTAATATAAAGACTTAAGTCATCTTTTATATTTAAAATCGCTCAACATGTTCCATCGTTGTTCCACGTATTGTTCCATCGCGTAAGTACCCCATTCGCATCCACAAAAACTCTGCATTGATTATTGTGGATGCGGAAGCGGATGTCTGAATTCATGCGGAAGTTCAGCAATTGCGGATCCGAACATTTGCAATATCCCTAACCTGATCTATGCAGGTTTTCATTATAAGGCAAATAAAGGAGAAAGCAATTGAGTACAATAAAACTGTATAACATGCGTGTTTTGTTGATCAAACGAAAGCTATCGATAAGTAATAATGCTGGATGATGTAATTGAGATCCCAATACAGAAAGGAGTATCCCCCACTATCATTAGCTCTTAAAAGACTGTGCTAAAAAAAAACTTTGGGGACGGTGGAGTAACACAGCGTTACCTGATTAAAAATCGGCATAGTTTTTAATATGTGATAAAATATACATATATACGATACAGATAAGACTTTTTAAAGGTCCCTTTATATAATTATGTAAGATAAACATACATATTTGCATTGTTTTAGTTAATTTTTAGAAAATCATTGCACATTGAATTTGCGTACGCTCCCGCCGACGTATCATTACAAGCTAAATACAGGCGGCAACTGTTGGCCGGGTCGGACCCCGTCGGCGGTCACATGATGTATGGAATTCTCTATATAGGTTGCTTAAAACATTTACAAAAAAATATTAAGTGCAATGTAGTGGATGAAAACAAATTAAAAACGGAATAATTTTTAAAAATGTATTTCTTAACTTTAAAAGCAAAAGCATTGATAAAATTCAAAGCCATAATTTACTATTTTCAATAGGTTGAGAAAACTCTAAATAATACTTCTAGCCAGAATTTGAAGCAGATACCTGGAGTAAATTTTGAAAGTAAAAAGTTTATAATTTTGAAAAAAATGTATATAATTTCACTCTTTGGCACAAGGAACTAAAAATCAACTATGCCTTAATATTTTTACATGTTAACAACCTCCCAAACGTATCTTCAGAAAACATACTTATGGATGAAGTTAATAATTACGACAAAAACCACCAAGTAAAGTTAATCTAGAATATAATTTATTTTATAATTGTAACTATAAAATGACTGCTCAAATTTATTTATTTTATATAAATCTCATTTCAACTTCTAATCTTTAGATTTGAAAATAATAACACAATTTTTCTTATATGTGGTATTTATATTTCTGTATGTATATAAATAAACCAGCGGGATAAATAAATACGGGAAGATAAAGTGGTAAATAAATACGGGAAGATAAAGTGGTACGCTTTCAGTGAGTCCCGTTGTGTACATATCAACAAAATAGTTTATTAAAAAGAGTAATGCTAAATATCAAAACAAATAAAGGCCCCTGTAAATTATTTTCACCAATTGCAAATAATATAAACCGGATAATCCTTCACAATTCAATAGCTGCATATATTTAACTATTCTTAATTGCCTGGTTGGTTGAAAATTCCAATTCCTAGAATACAAACAATTGATATTTCAAGAAAGGTTTAACCATACATTTCCTAGAACAAAATACCTATATAAGTGCATTGAGATTTCTTTTGTCATTACCTCATATTCTACTTATTGTGGGAATTCCAAATACCTATCCAATTTCTCGGCTAAATTTTAATTTTATAAATGTATGACTAATATAGTACCTATATCATTACAGATATATAAATAATAAATAAGTAAATAAAGGCAATTACTTAATTTAAAAAAAATATTTTTTTTTATTACTAAAAATATTTGAAATTACTTATAATATTTGAAATCCGATAATATTCCGTTTTCGGAGAAATCATAGCCCATTTAACTGGGCGCTGATTCACTACATCTGAATCATCATTAGATTATGCGGCACACAGTGTTTCAAAAATGCAATTTAAAAATCGTAAAGATAAAGTAGGATAATATAAAGTAGAGATAGGAGTAGAGATAAAGTAGTGTGATAAGAGTTGGAATACATACCAACAATAAGAGTTCATATATTTTAAAAATTGCAAGTAGGTAACCAAAATACAGATAGAAATATAAAAGTAAATTAATGAGTAAGATAAAAGAGTAAACAAAAATAAGTTACAAATTAAATGTTGTACAGTTTAGGATGATAGCATAGCATAATGCCTTTGTTCAATCAATTTTAGGATGATAGCATAGAAAAATGAATTTTTTCAATTTTTGCAAGGGTTTTATCATTGTATTCGACTTGTATTAAAGCGAATGAATTTTTCATAATCGACATAAGATGCTGTAATGATATTTCAATTTTTTGCAGAAAATAAGTAAGAAATATTTAAAAAAAATGCAAACTTTGATATTACATATCTCCATAACTATTGATATTAGGCCATGGTTGCTTGAACATTTTAGACTCATAACATAGTCAGGAATCTACCTGCCAAGTTTCTGCTGCTAGCTCTGGTACACCCTTTACATATAAATGGTACTGAATGAAATAAAATGTGTATAAACTTTTATTTTCTAGCTAAACGGCCCTTGTAAGGGTCGTGTCTTATCCTGTCTGTAACATTATTTATAAATTAAGAATTAAACTATATAAATATTTGTAGTAAAACAAAAAAAGTCTTGACCGTTTTTGAAACACGATGTATATAACTGCGTTATGATACTGTGTACAGTCTCCACTGAATACAGAAACTCGAAAGCAATCTGTCTTTGTCTAACACATGTAACGCGTTTCTACCGCGCTCTTTCGATATTTTTTTCTCTTTCACTGAAGCCCCGCACAAGTATCAACGTCTCTGTCTTACATGAAATGTGTGGTATTGTCGTGCTCTTTCTTATTAGATTTAACGGCTATATATGCAATATTTTATCTCTTTTACTCGCTGTCCGAAAACATGACATTAATGGTAAACATTTTTTAATTAAAAAATGCGGACATTCATCACAATTTAATTTAGTCATTTTGGTGTAAAAATATCTACTCGAAGATTACAAAAAATATGACATTTTAGTTTTGGTGAATAAGGTAGATATTAAATATTTTCCATGACAGGTAGACCTGTGTTACATCACCGACACACAGGAGTTAAGACCATCTAGATTATTAATACGAATATTAAAATCATGGTGGATGGGAAACTATCAAAAACCCTAACCCTGTAGTAAGCGGGATTAGGCAAGGGTACACACTGAGTCCATTTATATTTAACCCGATATTGGACAGGATCCTAAAGGAGGTTGCATCTTTGGAAATAGTATAGTTACTGTACAAGTTCTACCAGGTGGCAAAGAAGTACAACATGACCATCTCTATTAATAAAACCAAAAGCCTGACGATCTCAAAATATCTAAGGAGATGCAAGCTAGTCAAACCAAGATAAACCAACAGCAAGATAAACCTCTGTAGCAGGTAATGCAATTTAAATATCAGATATTTGGTTACGGTGATCTCAACAATGAAGTTAGGAAGCAAACTAATAAGGCAGCAGCTATATATTTAAAAAAAATATATATCCGGCTGTTTAAAGGACACTATTTGGAGGAACAAGCACATGCTTAATGATAGCAAGGCCCGAATCCACGAAACCTGTATCAGACCCATTATGACATATGGTATAGAAATTAGGGTTGACACAGTTAGGATCAAAAGCCTTCTTCGGATGTCTGAGATGAGAGTATTGCACACTTATAGCAGGGAAGACTCTCAGGGACAGAGTTAGAAACTCTGAAATAAGAATCAGACAGAATACATTGTGAGATGGGGCAGGAAAAGATGGCGGTACTAGAGAGACCACATGGATAGGACAAATGATACAAGATTTCTCTGTGTGGTTGCCCACAATATACTTATGTACGTCGCATGCCAGGAAGACCGCCAGAAAGATGGAAATTTAGCTGGTGCAACACTTCCCAAGAGAACGACTCTCGCTCAAGAACAGATCAATGATTTAGAACAAGATGTAGAAGTGTATGGTAATTTGCAGAGAAAATTTGTTAAATGTTAATTAAGTTGTTGAACATTTTATATGCAATATGAATATGTTTATTTATGACAATCGATGATGTCACATAATTTTTTATTTGTGTTAGTAAAAAGAAACGTAAAATTGAAATTAATCTTATTCCCGATTTAATTATATATAAATCGTCTTCAAAATATATTAAAAATCCTATCATTTTTAACTACTCGATTAATGCCACTCCCTTGAAAACCGTTACTGAAATTAATGATCTTGGCATTTTATTTGACGAGGAATTATCATTCGTAAACCATATCAATAATATAGCAAACAAGGCTATGAAAACACTTGGCTTCGTTCTGCGCTCTTGTAATTCCTTCACAAATATTCAAACGGTCAAACTCCTTTATTGTTCTCTTGTTAGAAGTCAAATCGAATACAACTCATCTATCTGGTGTCCCTATTACAATGCTCATGTTCATACAATAGAAAGAATTCAACATAAATTTTTACGCTACATAAATTTCCGTCTCCATATCCCAATAGAAAATCTTAACTATACAAACTTATTATATTTTACCGGTTTATTGCCACTATCGGACAGGAGAGTTTTATCCGATCTGATTTTATTATATAAAATTGTAAACTCGCATTACCACAGCCCTGAAATTTTGTCCTTAATAATGTTCCATGTACCCAGTCGAACTACTCGAGTGCCGACGCCTTTTTACTGTGACAATACTAGAACAAATGCTCACTACAACTCGCTAGTACCTAGAATACACAGGTTAGGTAACAATTATACAAACATAGTGGACGTGTTTGGTTCTGGCCTGTCACAGTATAGGGGCGCGATACTGAGAGCGCTTCATTCCGCCATAATGTAAATTATATACACTTTCTTTTTTTTGTTTTTCTCTCTGTTTATATTATTTTTGCAAATAACTGTTATATACCTACATATGTAAAAGCCTATTTAGGCGTAAATGAATGAATAAATATTACACATTTTTGCTGTAGTATAGGGTTGAAGGGCTGGTTTTGGCCACTGCCCCGGTTTAGGCCACTTGGACATTCAAAAGAGTATAAATAAGACAATGAAAATATATTTCTTATTTCATTTATGCCAATCGACAATGCCGCCAAAACTAAATTGATTCACAAACACAAACATAAGGGATTAAAAAGTTATTTTCATATTACTCATCTTTTTTTTTTTGCTAAGACTTTAAAAATTTTTAACGAATGTCACTAAGAACTTCAACCAATAATCAAAGAAAGAAAATTGCAGTACAGCTGTTAAGAAGAGTACAATCATCGAATGAGTTGATTTCTTCTAATGCACTTTCTCAAAAAGTATCCTCAATGAAACTGAGTTGTCCTTTGATGCATCAACCATTCATTTAAATTCAACTACTACAGTGGATCCAATAAGTAATGTTTAGCACAAGAACCAGTTCAAGATCCATTTCTAAAAAAAAAATCATTCGCACTTGGAATATCTACTTGAAATATCTACTTCAGCAGCTTTAACAAATGATGTTCAGAATGAATTGTCCATTCAAGCAAAATCATCTGACAATTTATGCCATGTAACTAAATGTCTGTTGGCACTTCTTCACAAATTATTATTAATACAACTGCCAAGGCCATATATTTAGTTAAAAAAGTTAAAAAAGGTAGTCTGGCAAGTTCTATAATGTACCATAGAAAAAAGTAGTAATACTATGGCGTAAAAGAGAGTATATTTCTTCTGGCAAGTTCTACAATGGCAGTTAAAGAAGCAGAAATGGAAGACAAGAGAAAAACAATTTAGAAAAGATAGAATGAAGAAAAAAGCTGGCAGTTTGAACAAAAGAAAGAATGAAAAACTTTTCTAGTTCATATTATGCCATGTTTTACAACCTTTCTGGCCGACGTTTCGGATCCCATTGCATGGTCCATCATCAGGGAGGTCAGATACACATGGCAGAATATCCCAGAAACGGTTTTGGGCACGATTCAAGATAGAAGACCCTTGAGAATGAATAGTGCTATCTATTTGAAACGTTGGGAGTGTATAAGTCCTTTTCGGGACTATTTGAATATCCACCGGAAAATAATTCGTCATATATATATATTCTTTTTATATACAGCCGGTAATGGCATAACCTAAGTTTATGCCTGCTGTACCGAATAGTCGGGAGTCTGCTGTTCTGTTTACAAAGAAATGGATTTAAATTCTGTTTACAAAGAAATGGATTTTAGAAATTTATTTACCAGGTGGACAAGCCTGCACAGCTCATAGATGCTTATAATAACTTAACCATTTGATTTATTAGTATTGATACTACTGTCAATGATATGGACACTATTTGAGCTCACTGCATAATAAAATGGGAACTTTTAGAGTACACCGCTGGGACATAACGAAATATCAATTATTTCATTTGGATAGTCCTAAACATGAATCTAGACCGATTTAGTTCAGTAAATCAAAACACTATGTTAATGTTTTCTAAACAATATTCATACCTCCTTTTTTTTCTATTAATTTAACACATATGTCATTGGTTTCCGGGCATATAGTCCCCAAGTAGCCCATTCCTCTCCAGTTGAAGGGAGTATTGCAGCCTGGAGTGGCAGGCGAGCACTGATAACACATTAAGGAAAATCCTGTAAACAAATTGCATTCATTAGTAGCATTCCACGCATTTTAATTTATTCCTTATCAATTACAAACACAATTTAGAATAGTATTTGTCATTGTTGCATCTTATTATAATAAACACATGTAATAACCACACCCACTTTCCTTAAACTGAAAGCTAATCAAAATAAAATAAACACCAACCATAACTACACGAGGACAAAAATATAAAGAAAGTCAATTGATAAGACATTTTGAAAATAGTTATTTATACACGAATACTACGCAAACTAGTATAATATAATATTAATATTGTACACCAAGCAAAACAAACACCTTCGAGTCAAAATGTCAGTTGGTTAAAAAATCTTCTTTATTCTGTGGTTAAAAACACGTTTAAAAGCATAGAAAATAGAGATGGGTCGTTCATGAACAAGTTGTTCTTTTTAAACAGTTCACTTTACTGAACGACTGAATTGTACAATTCATTTTAGTGAACTTACCATTCAATTAGTTCAGTTGCCATAATGAAAAAAAAAATAACCGTGTGAATCTCTTCAGAATGCACATGATTTATCTGTCATAATGTTATTGATGTTTTGTTTTTCGTGCAGTCTGCAATAATCCCAACTAAATTATAAAATAGCTAACCATTCACCGATTTATTTGAATATTTATACATTAAAATCGACGATAAAATAAGATATTCTCCGTTAAAAAGAAGAGTGGCCAAATGTAAATGACCAAATAGTATTATATAAACACTAGAAGTACCAAAATCCCCAGTTAATTGTAAAAAGTTTAACTGGTAATTAGTTTTGTTGAGTTTTCAGAGTAAAGTAAGCGTAGAGTTTAAACTCGAATTTTTAGTACTTTTTCCAAAAACGGGTTGTTTCAACTCGGATTAAGCGAAATCTATCAGAGAATTCTGAGCGGAAATTTTACATTAAACTCTCGGTCAGAGACGCATATGCGCACTGCGTGATGTAATTGACATCTGTCAATAAAATATATTTTTATTAATTTTTCGACATTTTACATACAAATTGTCGAAATATACAATATTATGTAGGGTGACACAGGCTTTTCTGACGATCGACTGATCCTACAGTATATCCTTAACAGGAGAAGTAATTTACTTAGACCTCGAACTATACTTTTTTGTCGGAAGAAATTGATATTTTCGCAACTCTAAATGAATTTTGCCGCAGGGCATTGTCGTTTCACTCGGGTTTTGATAATTTTACATCTGTTGGGAATATTCGTAGGTCGATGGAATGAAAGAGCGATATGCAGTTACTGTTTATTTCTTCCCGGAGATAGGCCCCGGAAGCAAGTTAAAGTGTACAAGTAATATTTTATGTAATGACGAACAAAGAAATAGATGACGCGCGGAGATCTGCCTGGTGTTACGGCAGTGGCCCGACTGGTGTGGTGTCGCCAAGTCCCTAGCTCGACCCTTTTGTTTATATCGCGGAGATTTTTATTATGTTAATATAAACAAAACTCTGGGTCGGGCGATAGGTACATGGCACAGGGTTGAACAGGTACCGCTACACATTTATATCAATGAAAGGTGCGTAGGTGATGCATCTGGAATACTGTTTCTTGTATTGCGGATAGGGTCAGATATTACCAGAGCAATGGCTCCTCAGACCACATTAAATCAGTCGAAGAGCACTATAAAAATCAGAAATATATTTGTCATTATGTCCAAACAAAATATCAAGTTATGACAAACGGTACTAGATACCAGATTTTGTAATTGCTATATTGTAGGAGACCGGGATTATGCCCTCAAACCATATGTACAGCAATTTTTAATGCTACAACGGGCCTGAAGGCCCAATTAATTGCGGTCCAGCAAAAACACCTAAATTTTAAAGAAATCCGAAAGATGTATTGCGACCTCACCGGGAATCGAACCCGGAATTTCCAGTATGCAGAGCCAGTGGGCACTGAGCGTAACCTTGAGGTTAAACTCAGTTTAACCCAGGATTTACGCTTACTTTGATTCAACTTGAAACAACCGGGCCTTAGACATCATTTTCGAGTTGGAAGATAAAAATGAAAATAAATAATGGTAATCTCCCCGGGTAGGAATATCTCACAATATTTGAAAAATTGATAAAAAGATCCATAGAGCCAGTAATAAAACTCAAGTGAATTGTTTGATTTTTGAAGCGTTTACCAATTCATTTGCATATTTTTGGTACTTACTTAAGCAAAAATGAATAAAAAATAATGAGGGTTCTTCCGCATTTATGGCCCGCATAATCTCTGTAAAAATGGATTTCTTAAATTCCATACTGACTATAGAAACATCAAGTGAATAGTGAAAAATGGTTATGGATTCAGTTGTACTTTTGCAACGTAAAAAAAGTATATTGGGAAAACTAAATATGGGGATCTCTTAAAAATCATAACCAGCATGAGACTGCATTCAAAAAATTTGTAAATAAAAAAAAATGAAAAATCTAACTATTCGCTTGGATTTTATTTTCAAGCTGGGCGAAAAAAAAAAAAAAACTACAATGTGGGTCTCTTCGGACAATGCTCACACAGTAAATTTGAAAAATTAACGACTCAATGTTCCATACAGCCAGTAGGAAAGACAAGTGAATTGTTTGATTTATAAACAGTTCACCTATTCATTCGCATATTTTTGGTACTTAGTGAATCAAAAATGAATAAAAAATAATGAGAGTACTTCATCATTTACGACCCGCACATTCTCTGTAAAATTGGTTTTCTTAAATTCCATACTGACTACCCAAATGTATAGTTAAAAACGGTTATCGCGGAACAGTTCAGTTGAACTTTTGCGACGTAAAAAAATTATATTGAGAACACTAAATAATGGGGATGTTTTATCAATCAGAATCAGTATTAGACTGCATTTAAAAAATTTGTATATAAAAAAAAATTAAAAATTTAACTATTTATTTGGTTTTTATTTTCGAGCTGGGAGATAAAATGAAAATCTGTAATGGAAGTCACTTCGGGCAATGATATCTCATAACATTTGAAAAATTAACGACTCAAAGTACCATACAGCCAGCAGGAAAGGCAAGTGAATTGAAATGGCTGTATGGAACATTGAGTCGTTAATTTTTCAAATAATGTGAGATAGTGTTGAGTCTATGCGAAAAAATTGTTAAATTTTTTGTAGAAACAGAAATAATTTTATGCGATCTGTTATTACCCAAAGTCTTTTGGTCTGCTCCTTTTTATGAAGAGAGTGGTCCTTTTCAAATAGTTCTCTTGTAGAGAGGATTTCTCCTTGTATTCTTCAGTCTTCTTCAAGTTTTGTAGAGGGTAAACCGGTGACTCGAGTAATAAAAACAATTTAATAACTTTATAATTTTAGAAGTTTTAATCAAGAGTACTTTTCACAATTACAGTCAACGATGACGATGTTAATGTCAAGAACACTGGACAAATAATAGATACTCGGTGGAAGGATGTTCGGTTTATATAGCCCTAGAATGACGTGAGTCGATTCGGTTGGGTTATTACGCACTCGAGCTTGTCTGAACCAGTTTCACTCGGTTTTTCCTTGTTAGAATGCGTAAGCGGGTTTTTTAACTTGCGTAATTTCCTGCCACGAGTTGATTATTAATGTGACCTTTAAAATGATGATTTCATAAAAGATGATATCATAGGAAGATGATCTCATAAAAAGATGATGCAATGAAAAACAAGAATTGGCTAATACAAGCAAGTTGGTACTTGTAACAGAGGTACATAACACCTCCCCCTTTAAGACTGAGACTATTTACCAAAAAATAGACGAAGTTCTTTTTCGCATTGCTAATAGTCTATCAAAAGAACTCTTTTGAACTTCGTAAAGACGTTGCAGTCTTCTATTGTCTAATTGACAGCTTATATATTGAGTTTCAAAAGTTCTTTTCGCATCATATTTGTATGCTATGTTATGGAAGTCATCAATATAATTAATATTTTTTAAACCTTCGCCGGTGTTCTTTTCGTTAACATTTACAATAGTAGTATTATAAATAACATCAGTGGAGTTAAACATGTTTTTAAAGTCATATGTGGAATCATCAGATACTTGATACAGTATAGTAGTTTCATTACTATTTCTCAATGGTGTTAGTTTAATAATTGGTACACTTTCTTTTTTGTATTCGATTATAGATAGAGAATTCAGGTTATCTGCTTTTACACTAGTGTATAATGGGTTAGTATTGGTACAATTTCTTTTTTGTTTTTACTTCCTTTCTCTTGATTAATTTTTATTCTACTTTACAAAATAGGTGAGTATATAATTACTTTTAAGATTTAACTTAAGTATATTGAAATTGATTAATATATATTTCTTTTTATTCTAGGTTTCTTCTACAAAACTTCTTAAGAGTGAAGTAACTTCTATTATATATGAAATTATTTTTAATGTAATAAAATATCTCTTACAATAAAGTTATTTCTAATTACAAAGTATTTTAAAATTATTAATATAACTTTTATAATTTCAAAGATTTACTATTCTTTTAATGATGGAAGGTTGTACAATTTTTGAATAAGTAAATTGAAATTTTAACATATGTTTCTTATTTTATATAAATATTTATTTAATACATGAATATTCATTTTATACATGACATGTTTTTGAATCTATTTGGTGGTGATAATAGATTTAAGATCTTTTTAGTTCATTTACATGTTAACATTTTAAGATTAGTCACATTTATTGTGCTAATGATATCGATATTAAATATTTGACATTGGATTATATCCTTTAATTAATGCAAATTTTTGTTTATTGCATAATGTATACATTTTTTATAAAACCTTTACAAAGTGTAGTATTTGTAAGGACTTGCCAGATTCATCTAATTAATTTGAATCTAATGAGAAGTATTAATAAGAATTTAAGACCATTAAAATTTTAAGAGTAAGTGTTATCTCTTAAAGGTTGCATAGACCTTGTAACCATTCTTTCCCTAGCTGTAGGTGATAGAACAGGTGTATCTTCCCCATTTATGCTTTCAGAATTGATGTTTGTTAAGGATATAGCAGGGTATCTGTCCTGAATAGGATTTCTCGATTGATTTTGTCTAGTAAAACATTGGTTGTATATCTTCACGCAGCATCCGCTGGTATCGTGATTTATTTTCCTATATCTTCGATATAGTTTATATAGGCTATATATGCCTGCTAATCCAACTAATGAATAAATGATGGAGGTATAATATGATGTATATTTTATGATGTGAGGTTTATTTTTCATCTGTTTTAACTCATCGTCAAATTGATTTAGTTTATGTGACGCTACGCGTAACTCGTCTAAATCTATGTTAGAAATTGATATCGGTGTTAAATGAGGATAAGTGATATTTATTTTAGTTTTGGTACAACAGTCATCTTCGACTATACTAAAATCGTATTTTGGTAAAGTTAAATTAGTAGTTACGTCATTATCTGCTACGAATTGCAGTAGTTTAGTGTAGGCTTTACAAGGTTTATTTAATTGCAGTATTCCGGTGCCTATCACATCTATTTCTTCGATTTTATCTTTTTTGCAGTCTATTGATAGTCTTGTTTTGGATGTTTGTACATATATCCATTTATTATTTAGTATTTTATGCCAAATATTCAGTCTTCCGAATATTGTTCTTGTGTTACATGTATGTGGCATTTTATTTATACTTGAAGTTAGTATTTCCGTTTCGCATGACGGGTTATCTGTGGTTGATATGACGTCCATTCTATGACAGATTAAACGGTTTGATGTTACGATTTTACAGTCATTTAAATTATCCATTTGAAAATAAAGTGTCTTTGTTTTTGTTAATCCTATGTAACTATGTTCATTTTGTATAAGTGAGAATGTACTTGGTTTAAATTTATCATGCGGTATTGGTAATGGTATCGTTTTATATAAGACAAATTCTTGAGTTTGTACTAACGGTATGGATATTATGTATATGATTTTGTTGTCTTTGTAATATGACGTAAGAGTGGCTAAATTTAATATTATGTGTATATTATCTAGCGTTGGTGGCACAAAAAATTCTCTTCCGTGAGCAATGTATTTGATGTTAGTTGATAATTCCTTGTATGCTTGTAACGGTGTTATTATGGAAGGGTGAATGATGTTATTTCTTCCAAACATTATAGAGTTAAGAATATTTTCTACTCGTGTTTTGATTTCTTCCACCACGTCTCTTAACAAATTCATTTGATTTATAAGAATTGCTCTCATATCGTTTAAAGAGTCTTTACTTTTCATCATTTTCATGAAATTTTGTATTTCCTCTATATTTTTGTTTAAGATCATTTCATTAGTTCTGAATCTAGCAATAGAATTGTTAAAGTTTGTAATAGTTGATGTTACGACATGTGTTTGGTCTATCAACAAATTTATTATGTGTTCATCGTCTTTTGTGACTTTGTTAATAGCTTCATCGTAATAATTAGCATCATCCGAATCTAATGTTCCGAATAGTGTTTTAAATGCGCTACCTATTCCGTCAAACCATCCTCGTTTTACTCTGACGTTTGATATTAGATGAGAAAATGATTCAATTTTTATCTCTAAATCGTTCAGTACGTGTTTAATTGCAGTTAACGAAGTTGAACATGTGTTATCTATTTGATAAGATTTAATTTGTGTGCATGCAGTGTTAGTTTTATAATATATATCAGATGCTTTTTCTAACTGTGGTTGTATGTTTGAAGTGTCTTGAAATGTAACCAATTTCCAATGATCATTATAGAGTTTTGCTTCTCCAATTGTATCGAAGTACAATCCTACTCCATTGTTTATTGGTGTAGTGAAATGGTTTTCCGCCTTGCTGAGTGTGATCATGGTGATCATAAAAATGATTCTGTAATGAAATGTGAATTATTGGTTGTGGTATTTTTTAATTTCGTTAATGTGATATTTTATATTTTTTCTATTTATCTTTAAGGTTACGTTTACAGGTGAGTTTACTTTGACAATTTCATAAGGTCCTTTAAAATTAGGTGTTAAAGCTTTTCTTAATCTTGGATGTGTTTTAAGTAATACTAAATCTCCTACTTTAAATTCTGGTTCGATAGCATTATTGTCGTATCGTTCTTTGGATTTTTCTTTAGATTTTTCAATATTTTCTTTCGCTATCCTATGTGTTTGAGAAAATTTATATTTTAATTGACCTAAATAGTCCGTATATGTTGAGTTAGACGTGTCATTTTTTAATAAATTACCTGGTATAACTGGTTTTTTTCCAAATACTAATTCGTAAGGTGTGTATTTCGTAGTAGAATGAATGTTTGAGTTGTAACTTATCATTGCAATAGGTAGAAATTTATCCCAATCATTTTGATCCTTGTTTACATACATTTTCAAAAAGTCTTTTAATGTTGCATGGCTTCTTTCTAAAGCTCCATTTGTCATAGGGTGATAAGGGCTTGATATTCTGTGACTTGTGCTTAACATTTTAGTCACCTTGGCAAATAAGATAGACATGAAATTCTTTCCTTGATCAGTTAGTATCGTTTTAGGTATTCCGAAATATGAAATAAATGTAATAAAATACGTTGCTGTTTCTTCTGCGGTTGCTGATTTAATCGCATAAGCTTGACTGAATTTAGTTAAATCGTCTTGAAAAGTTAGAATATATTTATTATTATTTATAGTTTCTGGTAAAGGGCCAACTATATCTAGTGCTACACGTTCAAAAGCTTCCTTGGATGTTGTAGTAATTTCCATTGGTGCTTTGGTTTTCTTTCTATATACTTTGTTTATTTGACATTCAGGACAATTTGTTACGTAATCTGAGATTGATTTTTTCATTCCTTTCCAATAGTATTGGTATTTAATACGATTATACATTCTATGGAATCCTGTATGACCAGCAATAGGTGAGTCATGATTATCTTTAAGTATTTTAGGAATTTCTTCAGGTTGTGCAGTTTTAATATTATTTAAATACATTGTTATCTTTATACCGGAGTTATTGAATATGAATAAAATTATTTGTTTTATTTTTTCTTGATTGATAATGTTAAATGGATCTTTAAAGTCCGTTATCGAAATTGCTTCTACTTTGTCTTTTATTAATTTTTCCTTTAAGTTGTTCAGCGATAAGAAAATGTCATTGTATGATGCTTTATCATAATGGTTGACTTTTATGAACATGTGGTAGAAGGTCTTATCTCCACTTTTGGTATTACCCGAATGAAATAATTCGTGTTCATTTAATTTAAATGTCTCACTGTT